>WNGS01003388.1:8697565-8710175 GCA_020271785.1 Procambarus virginalis
ACAGAGACAGGACCTTCACGGGCCGCAGAAACAGACACAATTCGATACTGTAGTTTAGTTCCCACAAAAGGTAGGGTAATAACGCCAAGAAGCCCAGGAAGACAGGGTGGTGTAGGAGGCGGCAGCTGCTGTGTAGTGAGAACGGTAAAATTAGCTTGAGAGTTGATGTACACCAGAAGCACACATTAAAAGAACACTTATCATTGCTAAGATTTACGTTTGCAGCTGATTGAAAACTGGCTTTTTTTCTCATTACCCCTCTCCACTTTTTGTCCCCTATCAAAAACCCCATTTTGCAACCCATTATACTTCTTCAGCTCTCGAGAAAATGGGTTTACTACCCATAACGCCTCGAGTGCCCCCCGCACTCAGACTCGCAAGCCTCGCCAGCCATTCTTGAAATACTGGTGCGGCCACTCAGATGTCCGCCGCCACACAGACCTCCCGACACGCCAAATAACCACCATTAGCCTGGCGGCATCTAAGTCCTACAGGTGATTAAGTTCAATATCAGAGGCAGAGATGTTGTCGTGGTCGGGGGAAGAGGGAAGTGGAGTCGTAACAGAGGAAAGGAGAAAAAAGGAGGACGAAGGGAGTGTTTGGAAAAGGGGTAGAAAGGAATTGAGAAGAGAAGAGAAGAAAGAGTGAGAATGAAGAGGAAACGAACTAGAAGAAAGAAAAGAAGTAGGTGAAATTTATGAGAAGGAAATGAGGAGAGAAAAAACACGAGCCGGAGAAGGAGGTTGGGAAGAGTGAAAGCAAGAGGAAAAGAAGCAGAAAGAGGAGACGGACGGGGAGGAAGGGGAACAGACGAAGAGTGGGGAAAACTAGAGCGTCTCCGTCCTGGCCTCCATCAGTCACTCTCCAAGAAAGGTAAACACCAGAGAGTCAGTGTCACCAGGAGGCGGTGATCCGCGAACTCACTCGAGCTCCTAACATTAACACCGACAACACACTGTACAACTCCACGCTCACGAGAGTCCCGCTGCGATTAGGTACACTCACACCCCATATATATACTCGGCCTCTCTATTAGTTCTTCCGCTAAGTTTGGGTATATCTTGAGGTTATCTTGAGATGATTTCGGGGCTTTTTTAGTGTCCCCGCGGCCCTGTCCTCGACCAGGCCTCCACCCCCCCAGGAAGCAGCCTGTGACTGCTGACCAACACTCAGGTACCTATTTTACTGCTAGGTAACAGGATGGGTACAAGCTAAGCACGGTTAGAATTTTAAAGTAGGCAATAGTAGAGTTCAGCACCCTTAGAGACATCTTTAGCTATACTAGAATTTAGTAAAATTCAAAACTTTTACCAGACTTTACTAAAGGCAAGGAAATAGGTTCCAAAGTAATCATATTTTTTTGTACTAAATAGCAAAATCAAGTCAATTTTTATCACTAATCACTTGTATTTTTACCCTAGACGAGTAATCAAAACTATGACTTCTTTTTTGCTAAACAGCCACACTAGCAGTATATTATTGCACTAAGAGAAACATGGGTGAATTTAGAAAACATGGAACTTAGCTGAATATAAAATTACAGGCTAAAAATGATCTCCCATTGCTGGACAGATTAGACAACGAAGTGAAGATGCAGTGTGCTGTGGAAAATTTAGAATATTGTGTCAAAGAGGGAATAATTAATATAAACAGCACGTGAACTATTTGAACAGAGTTGAACACAGAATTTTGACGATCCAAACAGGCTTTTAAAATGGACGAAAAATTGACTGATGCAAATATATGCTGAAAATATAGAGTTCTGAGCTCTGGTAACAATGATATATTGATGACCAATCGACTTGAGAATGGTCCAGGACGGACCGAAACGTCGTCGTCCCTTCACCTTCTAGTGTGTGGTCTGGTCAACATACTTTAGCCACGTTATTGTGACTCATCGCCTGCATGTGTCAACACAAATATAGTTACTAGATATCAGTTGGACAGTGATGAAAGTCTAAAATCAGAATGTGAAACAGATCTAGGAATAATTAGTAGATATTTTAAGCCAAACCATAAACGCATAAATATGTTAGTTTAGTTAATTTCTAATGCACCCCATACCCATCTTGTGGGGGTAGTGGAAAGGCTTACAGAGGCACATAATGGCCTATATGCGAAATAAAACAAAGATATATTTATAGAAATTGAACATCTAATATTATCCATCAGCCTTGCGCTGCTAAGGCCCATTTTGATGCTGCAGCTCAAATTTTGGTCACCGTACTACAGCATGGACACAAATTCGCATGATCGTATACAGAGAAGGATGCCAAAGTTAATTCCAAGAATTAGGAACTTCTCTTATGAAGAGATTAAAAAAAACTTGGTTTTTATTGTATACATAATCATGTATAAATATCAAGTATACATTATCATGACAGCCGAAGAGTAAGGGTTCATCGATGATGTATATAGACGGATAAAGGGAATAACCCATGGGAATATTAATAATGTTTATATATATATATATATATATATATATATATATATATATATATATATATATATATATAAACATAAATAAGATCATGAAACAATGGATATAATTAGAAAATCAATGATTCAGGAAAGACCTGGGTAAATACTGGTTAGGAAACAGTTGTTGATTTACAGAACAAATTACCGGGGAGGAGGGTGAACATATTGCTATAGCGACATATTCACTCACTTGAGTCACCCTACCCAATAAATTCGCTCATAGGAGCAAAATTAATATAGTAACATTAGTTATCAACTTGGCTAAAGAAAACTCTAGAAAACTCGCTTAGAGGCATTTTAGACGTCTGGGAGATGAATATGATTGAGGAGGGAAGTATGGAGGAGAATATAGTGAGGGGTGAGGGGAGAAGAGGTGAGGAAGATAAGAATCCAAATAGAGAAGAGAGGTAGTAGCAAGAGAGATCATGAGAGAGAGACAGAGACACACAGAGAGACACAGACACAGAGAGGACACAGAGGAGAGACAGAGACACCGAGAGACACAGAGAGACAGAGACACAGAGAGACACAGAGAGACAGAGAGACACAGAGAGACACAGAGACAGAGACACACAGAGACCACACAGAGACAGAGAGACACAGAGAGACACAGAGAGACAGAGACACAGAGAGACAGAGACACAGAGAGACACAGAGAGACACAGAGAGACAGAGAGACACAGAGAGACAGAGTCAGAGAGTCCTGGGAGTGCTACGGTAATCGTGTAAAGGCATCTCTGCTTGGCTGATAGGCAAGAATGCTTGTAAACCTGCTCACTATTCTTTGTATTCTCTCCGCACCACTGCCAGAACTTGTAGAATGAACACATACCTTTTTTTAATGTTATTTCGCAATCTTAATTACATTTTTTTTTCCGTGAAATAAAAATAGTAAAACGTGATATTAAAGTCAATGAAATGAAATCATGAAATGAATCTTTTTTTAGGGGAAGCTGTGCGGAAAATTGGGGGAAAATGTGATTGTTCTCTATGTATAAAGACAAATATTTAAGGAAAACTTTAATTATAGACGACAACTGGTGAAAAATTTCCTTCTGATAACAGGATCTTTCAGACACCTTTCGTTAAGAAAAAGTCTTTCCTGGTTAGACTTCTTATGTATACTCTCAGTGCATGTATACCGAGAAATAGAGATATACATCTTGATGTATACATTCCTCTTACGAGGTATACCTTACCTTACTTTCAGAATACTGAGAAATATAAATTCCATAATTAAAAATTAAATAATGGTTAAAACAAGTTGTTAATCAGTTACAAGTGTTGTAATATCAGGAAGCAAATATTATAAGTCGGAATTATCTTAAAATATTATCTATGAGGCACAATATGTATTTATAATGATAAGTTATTACTAAAACAAAGCATATATGGAGAGATAACAAGTTCACGTATGAAAGAGATATGGATTCATATGTAAACATCAGATATTATTGACAAATTGAAACTAACGATGCATGGGACATACCTCTGTGACACAGTGTAGCATGGGACATACCTCTGTGACACAGTGTAGCATGGGAGATACCTCTGTGACACAGTGTAGCATGGGAATACCTCTGTGACACAGTGTAGCATGGGACATACTTCTGTGACACAGTGTAGCATGGGACATACCTCTGTGATCACAGTGTAGCATGGGAGATACTTCTGTGACACAGTGTAGCATGGGACATACCTCTGTGACACAGTGTAGCATGGGAGATACCTCTGTGACACAGTGTAGCATGGGACATACCTCTGTGACCACACAGTGTAGCATGGGAGATACCTCTGTGACACAGTGTAGCATGGGACATACCTCTGTGCACAGTGTAGCATGGGAGATACTCTGTGACACAGTTGGCATGGGACATACCTCTGTGACACAGTGTAGCATGGGAGATACCTCTGTGACACAGTGTAGCATGGGAGATACCTCTGTACACAGTGTAGCATGGGACATACCTCTGTACACAGTGTAGCATGGGACATACCTCTGGACACCAGTGTAGCATGGTTGGGAAACAATACATAAGGGAATTGATAATGCCCTGAACACATGTATCCTCTCCGCTGGTAAATACATTTTACGTCGGCTGAGGAATGTAGTACCAGACTGTATTTTCACATAATTAAGGAATACAGAGGAGACAGAACATATAATATATATATATATATATATATATATATATATATATATATATATATATATATATATATGTATATATCACGAAATTAAACACGTGATTTAAAATGTGACAATGTCAGACCACGGAGGAAAAATGAAACAGGAATTTCCTTAAGTACTTTCGTATATTAATACATCTTCAGAAGGAGTGATATATATATCACTCCTATATATATATATGATATATATATCATATAGATATATATATATATATATATATATATATATATATATATATATATATATATATATATATATCTTGCCTTAGAATAGTTCTTGAAATCAGAAAAAAAAACAAATAAATGTTGAAAGCAAACAGAGTCATTGAAGCGTTTAAGATCTTTGCACGTTTAGCGGAAAGACAAAATAATTGACGTTCGACCAATCACCAATACACGACACAAGTGCCAATTATGCAGTTTAAATTCGTCGTTAATTGCCTCAGTATTAACTGAAGAACGCTGGTTAATTGGCAGAGTTTGTAAGGTGCCGGCCCTGACCGGGGGGAGGGGGGGGGGGGGAGTACTGAAGGCTCTCATGTCCCTCCAGTCTAGTGACTTCATCTCCAGTCTAGTGACCTCATAATATATAACTATATATAATATAGTTATACAAGTTTAATTATAACCCGAGTAACATATATATATATATATATATATATATATATATATATATATATATATATATATATATATATATATATATATATATATATTACATACAAAATTAATAATAGTGAAGTGATTATCAGAAAGAATTATCAAAGATAATAATAATAATAAATTATTATAATTTGTATTATTATTATTATTATTATTATTATTATTATTATTATTGCCTTAATGTAACCATTAATAAAATAAAACGTTAAAACGTAGATCACATTGACGTTTTCATCAATTTAAGTCTACTTTCTTGAGATAGATTCACGTAGGCGCGAAATTTAGCCTCATATTGGCGTAACTACTTGCGCTCTGGTGTAACTACTTGCACTCTGGTGTAACTACTTGCGCCCTGGCGTAACTACTCGCGCCCTGGCGTAACTACTTGCGCCCTGGCGTAACTACTCGCGCCCTGGCGTAACGACTTGCGCCCTGGCGTAACTACTTGCGCCCTGGCGTAACTACTTGCGCCCTAGCGTAACTACTTGCGCCCTGGCGTAACTACTCGCGCCCTGGCGTAACTACTCGCGCCCTGGCGTAACTACTTGCGCCCTGGCGTAACTACTAGCGCCCTGGCGTAACTACTTGCGCCCTGGCGTAACTACTTGCGCCCTGGCGTAACTACTAGCGCCCTGGCGTAACTACTTGCGCCCTGGCGTAACTACTTGCGCTCTGGCGTAACTACTTGCCTCCTGGCGTAACTACTTGCCTCTTGGCGTAACTACTCGCGCCCTGGCGTAACTACTTGCCTCCTGGCGTAATTACTTGCCTCCTTGCGTAACTACTTGCCTCCTGGCGTAACTACTTGCCTCCTGGCGTAACTACTTGCGCCCTGGCGTAACTACTTGCCTCCTGGCGTAATTACTTGCCTCCTTGCGTAACTACTTGCGCCCTTGTGTAACTACTTGCGCTTTGGCGTAACTACTTGCACCCTGGCGTAACTACTTGCGCCCTGGCGTAACTACTTGCCTCCTGGCGTAACTACTTGCCTCCTGGCGTAACTACTCGCGCCCTGGCGTAACTACTCGCGCCCTGGCGTAACTACTCGCGCCCTGGCGTAACTACTTGCGCTCTGGCGTAACTACTTGCCTCCTGGCGTAACTACTTGCCTCCTGGCGTAACTACTTGCCTCCTGGCGTAACTACTCGCGCCCTGGCGTAACTACTCGCGCCCTGGCGTAACTACTTGCGCCCTGGTGTAACTACTTGCCACCTGGCGTAACAACTTGCCTCCTGGCGTAACTACTTGCCTCCTGGCGTAACTACTTGCGCCCTGGAGTAACTACTTGCGCCCTGGCGTAACTACTTGCGCCCTGGAGTAACTACTTGCCTCCTGGCGTAACTACTTGCCTCCTGGCGTAACTACTTGCGCCCTGGCGTAACTACTTGCGCCCTGGCGTAACTACTTGCGCCCTTGCGTAACTACTTGCGCTCTGGCGTAACTACTTGCCTCCTGGCGTAACTACTTGCCTCCTGACGTAACTACTTGCCTCCTGGCGTAACTACTTGCGCCCTTGCGTAACTACTTGCGCCCTGGAGTAACTACTTGCGCCCTGGCGTAACTACTTGCGCCTGGAGTAACTACTTGCGCCCTGGCGTAACTACTTGCGCCCTGGAGTAACTACTTGCGCCCTGGCGTAACTACTTGCGCCCTGGAGTAACTACTTGCCTCCTGGCGTAACTACTTGCCTCCTGGCGTAACTACTTGCGCCCTGGCGTAACTACTTGCGCCCTGGCGTAACTACTTGCTCCCTGGCGTAACTACTTGCCTCCTGACGTAACTACTTGCCTCCTGGCGTAACTACTTGCCTCCTGGCGTAACTACTTGCGCCCTGGCGTAACTACTTGCCTCCTGGCGTAATTACTTGCGCTCTGGCGTAACTACTTGCCTCCTGGCGTAACTACTTGCCTCCTGGCGTAACTACTTGCCTCCTGGCGTAACTACTTGCGCCCTGGCGTAACTACTTGCGCCCTGGCGTAACTACTTGCGCCCTGGCGTAACTACTTGCGCCCTGGCGTAACTACTTGCGCCCTGGTGTAACTACTTGCGCCCTGGCGTAACTACTTGCGCCCTGGCGTAACTACTTGCGCCCTGGTGTAACTACTTGCGCCCTGGCGTAACTACTTGCGCCCTGAGGTAACTACTTGCGCCCTGGGGTAACTACTTGCGGCCTAGTGTAACTACTTGCGCCCTGGTGTAACTACTTGCTCCCTGGCGTAACTACTTGCGCCCTGGTGTAACTACTTGCGCCCTGGCGTAACTACTTGCGCCCTGGCGTAACTACTTGCGCCCTGGCGTAACTACTTGCGTCCTGGTGTAACTACTTGCGCCCTGGCGTAACTACTTGCCTCCTGGCGTAACTACTTGCGCCCTGGCGTAACTACTTGCGCCCTGGTGTAACTACTTGCCTCCTGGCGTAACTACTTGCGCCCTGACGTAACTACTTGCGCCCTGACGTAACTACTCGCGCTCTGGTGTAACTACTCGCGCCCTGAAGTAACTACTTGCGCCCTGGCCTAAGACTAGACAAGAAAAAATTAAGAAATAATCAATTATTAAATTAGGCATATCAATTTATAGCAATTTGTTCTCAACTAGACATGTTGCAGCTAAATACACTAGTGAATTTGCATGTGTGCGGAGGTAAGAAAACTTTCTTTGAGTTCTAGATGCTAAAGTTGTTTAACGCTGCAAATCGCGAACTTGATCTTTATTTATTGCTCGCTACTAATGTAGGACGCCTGCATCATTGCTTTATCTTAGGGTAAGACAAAATTGGAGCCTGGAACGCGCATTTAGTATGAATCAAACTGTGGGGTAGTCGACCCAACGACTCCAGGGAGAGACGGCTGTGTTAATCTTATATTAATCACATTTCTCCTTTCATGAAGGGGTTATATAATATGATATATGACTCTGGATCGTATAATTTCTTTCTCACAAGACGTTTTAACCTTCATGGGTTGTGTCTCAGAATTCTCTCTCTCTTCTTTCTCTCTCTCCTCTCTCTATTATATATATATATTATATATATATATATATATATATATAATATATATAGCTATATTATATATAATATCCTTGAACATGAGCTCAAAAATGATGTCGTGACATCAATGATCGATGGCATGATAATTTTATATGCATTTGAGTGCATTATTAATTGTTATGTCACAATAAAGAACACATTGGGTTCTACACCAACTGATAATTCATATCGTTAGCTTTCAGCGCTATTTTTTTTTTTCTAGTAGGGCGCTGTAATTATTTCCTCCTACTTGTACTTTTATTATTTAGTTTTTAATTATTATACTATCATTTGTTATTTTTATTTTTTGTGAAGATTTAATTTTCACCTGTATTTTAAATTATCACAAAATTTAATGCGATCATCCAAAAGATTTTGTACTTGTAGCAACCGAACTAGGTCGAACGTGCAAAAAAAAAAAAAAAAATAGCCTGTTACAAAAAATAATGTCACTTTTGTACTGATAATTTTGTAACGTGAACGAAACGATAAAGAAGTCAAAAGTCAAGCCAACACCTTCCTATATCTAGTATAGCACATATATGTACTATTTTAGGCCTAGGATTGCTTGAACAGGTAGGTTATGTGCTTTCCATTATTTCCATTTCTTGTTGTGCCATTTGGGCTAATTCAAAAATACAACAAAATTATCTATAGGGGCGATGGGTCACAATAACGTGGCTAAAGTATGTTGACCAGACCACACACTAGAAGGTGAAGGGACGACGACGTTTCGGTCCGTCCTGGACCATTCTCAAATCGATTGAGAATGGTCCAGGACGGACCGAAACGTCGTCGTCCCGTCACCTTCTAGTGTGTGGTCTGGTCATTTATCTATATGGGGGTCCAATAATCCATTTTTGTACGTTTGACCAAATAATTGCTATAAGTAAATAACAGTATCATTCTAGGAGGATGGGCTGACATAGAAATTATCATTTTCCAAAACAGATGAAGATCAAAATATTGAATTTTATATATAGTCTATAAATACACTGTGTAAACAGGTGGGGCTTGTGACAAGTTACCACTAATGTCTATAGATGAAGGCCAAGGGTGTATTTCCATACTATTACCCTCACGGTGTAATCTCATGGGTGAATCACAACCCCCGTACCAGGACCACAAAGGTTCCTCTCCTTTGATTTGCCTCTGTGATCCGGTGCTAGGGGGGGCCTAGAAGTGTGCGAACAGGTGCTAGGGCCCCTGAGACTCTAGGCCGCTGAGACAGCTGGGCCCCGAGACGCGCTAGGCCGCACTACGGCTGAGATCTAGAGCTCATCTAGGGGCCCCTGAGAACGGCTATGGCTAGCTGACAGCTACTAAAGTTGTTCTCTAACTCTTGGCTAGCTACTGTAGCCTGAACTTGGGTACGTGCCTAGGCCCTGAAGTGCATGGTACGCGAGCGGTGCTAGGGGGGGCCTTGCTGAGAACGCTGCTATGGGCTACGCTGAGACAGGTACTAGGGGCCCCTGAGAACGCTGCTATGGGTAGCGGACGTACTAGCCCTGAGAGCTGCTATGTAGCTAGAGCTAGGGGCCCTGAGAATACTTAGGTTCCTAAGGGCATGTGTTGAAAGTCTTACCTTCCGCAGTCTTCGTCCTCTCGCATAGTGGCTGCTTTCCGCCTGTCCACAGTGACGCTCTTTCTCTTGCAGGCTTTGCACGCCCACAGCAAGCACGTGCGGGGGTGGGCGTGCCCCGTGACGTGCGTGGAGGGCGCCAGGACGTGCGGGACGTGGGGATCGTCGTCGTCGTCGAGGTAGTCATCTTCTGATTTGATGTCATAGTTACTATCGCTGTGATGGCCGTGAGAGTGTTGCTGGGAGCTGGTTAGGAAAGGTTCCGCCAGGTCTGCCGACGACGGGCGGGCGTCGTGAGCGGGAGAGTAGTGGATGTGGGCGTGCCTGTGGGCGTGGCTGTGGGCGTGGCTGGGGTAGCTCGGAGACACGGAATGTGGGCGAGCTTCAGGAGAGAGGCTGCCTGAGTAGCGCGGCTCGTAGCGGCAGGAGCTTAGCTCGGGCATCATAGTGGAGGTGGATCTCAGGCTGCCGCAGCCTCCCACCCCCTTTGTAACTGCTGTGTCTCCCCCCCCTCCTCCGTCTCCTGCTGCAGCCACCAGCTGCTGTACCGTCCACCTGGAAGCCACGTCGGTATCTCAAGTCTCCATCACCGCGATAACCATTGGGACGAGCCTGTCTATATATTGTGTCACATTGAGCACCTACCGCAGGCAGGCTTAGGTATCCCCGTCTCCTGTCACTGTTTCTTCTGTATATCCATACTGGCCATAGTGCTTCTCCTGTTACTGACTCTAGCTCCTCGCACCTGCTCCATCCACTCGTGTGACCAAGTCACTAACCCGAGCCACCTGTTCAACATTGTTCCATCGCTGCGTCACAAACCATTTTGCAAAAAGGTGATTTTTCCAAATGTGAGAAGGAGACGGGGCGCGCCAGCGGGGCGGGGGGGCGGGCAGTAACACCCGTATGTCGGCATGATTCACATGGCCTGACGATCAGTGCCACACACTCCACACGGGGCAACAGGCTGGCACTGGCATCACCGTCACCAGCGACCACTGAGGGGTCACCTTGGAGCACACCCACCTCATCTTGGCGGAACCGCCTGCGAGGGGGCCCAATTACTTGGCCCGGAAGAAAAGCTCCCTCACACTCACTTCTCCCATCATATATTCCGACGCTCATCACCGATGACTTGTACATACTAACACCTCTCTTAATTAACGGAAATGAAGGCCTGTTAATATAGACTTTCGGGAAATATTAAAATGTTTGTTTTAAATATAATATTTGTTTATTTCAAGTGTTGCACCCCCACAGTGCCAGACCAATGGGAGGGGCAGGCGGTTCCTAGTGCGCCCTGCGTCTCAGCGAATCAGCGACGGCCAAGCTCGAGGAAGTAACCAATAGCAAAGCCATTCACGGTGGGCGGAGACAACATATATGACAACAAAAGCACGGTAAAAAAACAATTTGTATATGAAATGGGCATGAAATGAGAGCGGTTTATAAATATACCCAAAGTGCCCACGATGGCCATGGTACTGTCGTTAGTGTGGGTCTCTGATAGCCATTGCCTAACCCAACACTGGGTAGCCCCCCCCCCCCAGTCCCCCCAACCCCCTGGAGCCCCTAGCCCCCCCCCCCCCCCCCCCCCCCACAGGAGTACCCAACACTAGGGTGGTTATAGACCCCCCCCCCACCAGCTGTACCCCCCCAGTACCCACCTGGGTAGCACCCCACAGTACCCACACTGTTAGCCCCCCACAGTACCCAACACTGGTAGCCCCCACACAAGACTTACACCAACACTGGTAGCCCCCACATTACCCACACTGGTAGCCCCCCCCACAGTACCCAAACACTGTGTGATGGACCACCTCCCCACAGTACCCAACACTGGTAGTCCCCTCCCACAGTCCCAACACTGGTAGCCGCCTCCCACATGACCCAACACTGGTTATCCCCCTCCCACAGTACCCAACACTGGTAGTCCCCTCCCACCATTACCCCAACCCTGGTAGTCCCCCCCCACAGTACCCAACACTGGTAGATCCCTCCCACAGTACCCAACACTGGTAGCCCCCTCCCACAGTACCCAACACTGGTAGTCTCCCCTCCACAGTACCCAACCTGGTAGCCGCCTCCCACAGTACCCAACACTGGTAGCCCCCTCCCACAGAGGGGTGGGGGGGAGAGGGTTACCCACACTGGTAGCCGCCTCCCACAGTACCCCACACTGGTAGCCCCTCCCACAGTACCCCACACTGCTAGCCTCCCTCCCACAGTACCCAACACTGGTAGTCCCCTCCCACAGTACCCGACACTGGTAGCCGCCTCCCACAGTACCCAACACTGGATTTAGCCCCCTCCCACAGTATCCAACACTGGTAGCCCCCTCCCACAGTAACCAACACGGTAGCCCCCTCCCACAGTACCCAACACTGGTAGCCGCCTCCCACAGTACCCAACACTGGTAGTCACCCTCCCACCGTACCCAACACTGGTAGCCGCCTCCCACAGTACCCAACCCACTGGGTAGCCGCCTCCACAGTACCACACACTGGTAGCCCCCCTCCCACAGTACCCAACACTGGTAGTCTCCTCCCACAGTACCCAACACTGGTAGCCACCCTCCCCAGTACCCAACACTGGTATGTCTCCCCTCCCACAGTACACAACACGGTAGCCGCCTCCACAGTACCCAAACACTGGTAGCCCCCTCC
>WNGS01003388.1:8741655-8755993 GCA_020271785.1 Procambarus virginalis
GTTCCTATTATACACCACAAAAGGCAAAAATTCAACCAATTCTTTCCCTTGTAGGCAAGCCATGTTTTTCCTACTCTCTCTACCACCGACTTTTCTATACCCTAAGGCCAGCTGGTGTTCACGCCCCCCTTCCCTCTACTTCCCAGCTTCCCATTCCCATCTCCCCTTCTCTCCTACCCCGTAGGCAAGTTGTCTAGTGGCCGTCTTATATTTACCCAACATCCACACACAACGGGCCAATCAAGTCGCTAATACATTTTCAATCTCAAACCGGGTAGGGAGGATAGGGAGGGAGGGAGAGGGAAAAGAGGGACGGGATGGAGGGATGGGAGGGAAGGTGTTAGGCGAGAGGCGAAGGAAAGAGGGTAAGGGATGGATGGAAGAAGGGATGAAGAGTTGAGAGTAATGGTAGCGAAGGAGGTTGGATGAAGGGAAGGTAGATAAGGAGGGAACGATTCCTCCTTATCAGGTCTTGTTCTGGTTGACAATCTCAACGACTATTCGGCGCATGGTTAGGGGGATAATGGTGATGACATCCCCATGCCCCCCCCCCCAGTGCTGTGTGTGGGGAGGGAGATGCGTCTCATCTTTATCTCCCTGCACACTCACAGCAATCATCCCTTCTACCGTGGTATTTCCATCTTCCCAATACATTCCTCATTCACTCACACATTCTCACATTTACCATAGTCTCCCTCCATCCCCAGGCATCTACGCATGTTGAGGAAACAGATTAATATCATAAAGAAAGTCTCCTATTTATATAAGGATTCGAAGCCTAGCTGCGCTGGGTGATTCCAAATGTATTGAATGAGGGGGGTGTCAGAGGAAGAATTACTGGAGCGACAGCAGCCAGAGTGCATTGGGGAAGCCTCGAGGGTACAGTAGTACCCAAGTTGCAATTCTTTTGACCATGTCGTGGCGTAGTCGACCAAAGCGTGCATCTGCGGGACACCCAGCACATAGGTTCGAACCCTCATCACGGCTCCTGTGGAGTTTCTCATTCAATTTAATTATGTGTTTATCAAGTCTAGTAACCCATACCTTGAGGTTACCTTAAGGTGATTTCGAGGCTTAGCGTCCCCGCGGGCCCGGTCGTCGACCAGGCTTCATTGTTGCTGGACTGGTCAACCAGGCTGTTGGACGCGGCTGCTCGCAGCCGGACGTATGAGTCACAGTCTGGTTGATCAGGTATAGCCTGGTTGATCAGATATACCCATCAATAGAGTCATAACCTGTACAAATATCAGGACAGAGATGGGTGGAGAGACTGCATAATTTTAGGTAATCAGAAGGTCTTTGACACAGTGAAGTGGGACAAGTCCAAAAGTTAGAGAGCCGAGCTAATTGAACTGATTCTCCTAGTCCAAAGACTAGCGAATCAAGCTCGTATATACGGTAGAGTGCTAAATAGGATTAGGGAATACCACTCAGAGATAAAACAAAAGTTCACACAGAGAAGAGGAATATCATAAGAGAGGAGCAGGGAGAGAGGGAATTATCAGGGGGGGAAAAGCACCAAGCCATTACGACTATCATAAGAGAGAGACGAATCGGATTCATTACCACATACGATGAAACAAGAACCCGTCCTGTTCCTGGCAGCCAACTAGCTCCGTTGGCTGTCATCACACCATGACTCCAAGTGGAATTGCACTCTTGCAGAATTGCAGTCAGAATTGACTTGCAGTCAATTCTTGGGGGGATCCCCAAGTCAATTGACTTGGGGAGCCGGTCGGCCGAGCGGACAGCACGCAGGACTTGTGATCCTGTGGTCCTGGGTTCGATCCCAGGCGCCGGCGAGAAACAATGGGCAGAGTTTCTTTCACCCTATGCCCCTGTTACCTAGCAGTAAAATAGGTACCTGGGTGTTAGTCAGCTGTCACGGGCTGCTTCCTGGGGGTGGAGGCCTGGTCGAGGACCGGGCCGCGGGGACACTAAAAATCCCCGAAATAATCACAAGATAACCTCAAGATAACCAGTACAAAGAGACACTTCAAAATAGCGACCTATACATAAGACTGAACATCGACACAAACACCTGATGTACACGAGTCACAAACAAAAATAAAACAGAGAGAATTGTCGCTTAAAAGTTGTAAATAAGTGGAATAAATTAAATAAAGAGTTGGCACACAACGCATTTGCACTTAAATAATTGTAAATGTAAATAAAACCGGCACAGAAACAAACACACGAATTAAAACGTGAATGAAGACAAAAACATTCGAGAACCAAATGACATGACGACAAGTAAACTTAAATACTAGAACTGACTTCAAGAAGGCGGAAGAAGGGCAGTGGATTCAGGACACCATTGTATATGTTGATGAAATATGATTAGAATGCACATATGTAGAGCCACGTGCAGAGTTAATAACCAGGAGGGTTGTTCGAGAATGTGGCCAGGGGGCAGGGGAGGGGGTGAGAGAAGGGAGAGAGAGAGAGAGAGAGAGAGAGAGAGAGAGAGGGGAAGAGTGAGGGGAAGAGTGAGGGGGGAGATGAGGGGGAGGAGGGGAGGGGGAGGAGTGTCAGTTACGGCCGAGTGGGTATCAGTCTGACACACTCATTCCCTGCTTGATCATTTCCCGCGGGGTAAGCTGACATCTCCACCACCACTCTCGCCACCACCACTACCACCACCTCTACCCCACTACCATCGTCACCAACACCACCACTATCACCAGCATCATTATCACCACCACTAGTACTGCCACCATCACCACTACCACCTCCACTACCACCACCTCCACTACCACCACCGTCCACTACCACCGTCACCAACACACCACTATCACCAGTATCATTATCAATACCACTAGTACTGCCACATCACCACTACCACCTCCACTACCACCACCTCCACTACATCGTCACCAACACCACCACTATCATCAGTATCATTATCACCACCACTAGTACTGCCACCATCACCACTACCACCTCCACTACCACCACCTCTACCACCACTACCATCGTCACGAACACCACCACTATCACCACCATCATTACCATCACCACCATCACCACCACCGCCAACAAGAGCCTTAAATAACTTGAAAAGCAGCTAGAAAAAGTCCAAAGGCATGCAACTAAGCTTAATGAATTGGACCTCGCCCACACTGAAGGAGACGAAAAACAACGGGACATGATAACGACATACAAGATTCTAATTAATTTAACAAAGTAGACAAAAAATTAATTCTGAAAGTGAGAAACAATTGTAATTCAGTGTTCCTAGTTAGCATAAAATGTGGTGAACGCAAACGCTAGTTCCATTTATTGTAAATTTCATAAGAAACTCGAGAGAACAGAGACTTTGCATAAAACTTATCATGATATGAAAGTCATGTAATAGTCTCGAGCTGAATCTCGACCTAACAAGCTCACTCAAGCTCACTCACGTACTCATTGTACTCACGACCTTCGTGAGTACAAATAAGGACACAAAGCACTCCTGTGGGCTGAACACATCTTGGAGCCAGAAGCCTCGATAAGCTACAGGGATTTTGTTTTTAATTTTGTCCCGAGGGGCGAGTTTACTGAGTGCCGAGTTTACGAGTAGTGTACAAGGGCGATGAGTGTTCTAGTGAGATGAGTGCACAAGAGTAGGAAGGGGAGGTAGGTGAGAACTAACTCCAAACACAGTTTCAGAAGAAGGAAAAGAATCAAAGGAACTTATAAGCTATTACAGCAGGTGACCACAGACTGCAAGATGGGGCCCAGGAGATGATGCCAACCCACACTGGCTAGCACACACCGATTGACAGTTGAGAGGCGGGACCAAAGAGCTCAACTCCCGCAAGCAAAATAAGTGAGTACAATTAGGCGAGTACATACTGGGGAAGAATGAATAAAGCTGTACCATCTCCAGGTGTGACAGTGGAGATTAGTCTCAGCAACGTCGATAACAAGAGGCATTTACGACACTCTACACACCTACGTGATACCTGTCCTAGAATGTGCAGCTCCGGTGGGAATTCACGGCGGAAATTCCCACCGTGAAGTACAAATGAAGTACATAAGGAAATTTCACAAAGTGTAGATGCACTTTATGAAGTTACTTCGAGGCTGGTTGAGGGAACTGGACCTATCAACCCTCGAAAACGGGGGGGGGGGGGGGGGAGGGAGAGAGATAGGGAGAGAGAGAGAGAGAGAGAGAGAGAGAGAGAGAGAGAGAGAGAGAGAGAATGATACACATAAAATACTGAATGTAATTATAAAAAATTGATATAACAAAATAACCAGATATACATATATGTATATCTCCAACCACAGATATACTTATACATATATGTATATATGTGAATATAGGGGCTGAACAAAACAGCTGCCAAATACACAGAATTCGTCGTGCGGGTTAACTCAACCAAACTGACAGCCAATCCTGCCAAAGCTGACCATTTTCTGCAGATTAGCATCCCTCGGTACTGTCGACAGGGCTGATGCCTCCCGTCCCATCACCCATTCCAGCACCCCCATCTGCAGCATGCTTTACCTTCCCTCCCCTGTCCCTTCACCCCTCCCTGTCTCTTGCCCCCACTTCTCCCTTTTAATTTATGATGCTCTTCACCCTTCAGTCTCCATCGCCACTCAATAGCTATCTTTCCATTCATATATCTATCTCTCCCATCATATCTCTATCTTTCCCAATTCATATATCTATCTCTCCCATTTCATATCTCTATCTTTCCCAATTCATATATCTATCTCTCCCATTTGGCGCTAATCGCTTACACATCTATTTGATGGCTAAACAAAATAACAAAAACAGTTAACACCACAACAAAATTAACATAAATAAGAACGAATTGCTGCTGTTTATTTCGTATCGAGAAAACAAAATTAGAAAGACAATGATTTAACAACTCATCCATTAAACAATTTAACACATAGAAATTTATTTTTAAATTGCCGCTACTGTACTTGACAAATTACCCAACAAACTTATTAATTTACAAAGAAATTATCCGGCTAACGAGGTCATTAACCAACATAAACAACTTTTAAACCTGATTTAGAACTCACTTCAGTAAAAAAAAAAAACAAGAGAATAAGAAAATAACCAAATAACCATTGAATAAATATATATATATATATATATATATATATATATATATATATATATATAATATATATATATATATATATATATATATATATATATATATATATATATATATATATATATCTATATATATCTATAATATATGTCCCAGACACCGCCTCCACCCGGCGGTGCCTGGGACAGTGTTCCTCCCCCCCCCCACCACCATGACATGCTTCAATTCAGAGTTTCCAGCCGCACCACTTGGGCTGGCGGTAAAGCGACGGTCTCGCTTTATGCAGGCCTGCGTTCAATATCCGACCGTCGAAGTGGTTGGGTACCTTTCCTTCCCCCCTCCCTCTCTCGTCCCATCTTAAATCCTTATCCTGACCTCTTCCAAGTGCTATATAGTCGTAATGGTTTTGACGCTTTCCTCTAATCCCCATCCTGGAGATCCCACTTCAAAAGTCACATACAAAACAACTTCTAAAGGTACAGAGGTTTGCCACGAGGTTTGTTGCATAGGATGTTAGCCACAGGACGACCTGGCTCCTTGAGAGAAAGAGCAAGACGTCGCCAGCATCCGAATCACCTATTCTCTGTTCAAGCCTCTTCCGGTCATTCAGTTATCCTCGAGGATTTCTGCAATGACACTCTTGTCCAAATGCTCCCGGCAAGATGCTTTCAGTACGAGAAATTGTCTAGGCACCTCGTGCAGTTAAATGACTTGAAAGGTACAGCGAGTCCCTTCATCTTGGATTTGATATATAAGTTAAATTTTGGGCTCTATTTTTTTTTTAAGTACGAACAATAAATGATTCACAATCTTCATAAGAGAAACATCCCATCATAGTTATATAAAAAATATTTCACAGAAAATATATAATAAGTTCCTCTTCTTCTTGCAGTTAATACCAGCATGCAAAATATGCCATCTAGGATTGACATATTTACTGCATTCTTAACTTTCATCCATTTCACCTCAATATTAAACATCAAAAACTCCTTAAAAACCCCTATTTAACGATTCTATCACTTAATGCATTAGTAGTTAATTTTATCCAATTTACAATTACTAACATATTCTTCAAAAATATGATTATGTATGTTATTTTGTCATAACATTATCACATCTTTTGTCATTCCTAATTTGCCACGTCATTAACTTATCGTTGATAGAGAAGGTCTCATGAACGTATGTATGCAAGAATGTTCTCATTGTAATGGATCATGAAACGTCACGTTGCAACCCGTCCTCGCAAATTCGTATAGTCAATATTGACTTATTAATTACCTGCATAGGTGACATACTAAACATAATAGTTTCCCTTGAAATCTTCATAGAAACACCGACCTTACCTAACCTACTTAGTATGTTAAAATAAGCATCTTATAGCTTCGTAATTACAATTGTTACTTAACCTATTATAGGTATAGGTTAGGTAATAATTGTAATTACGAAGCAATAAGATGCTTATCTTAACATACTAAGTAGGTTAGGTAAGGTCGGTGGTTTTCTATGAAGATTTTCAAGGGAAACTATTATGTTAAGTATGTCACCTATGCACTGATTTAATAAGTCAATATTGACTATACGAATTTGCGAGGACGGGTTGCACGTAATGGGCACACGTTGGGCAACGACGTTGATTCAGCGTTAATGGGACCATGCTTTGCCTACCACCCAATGACCAAAATACCTATGAGCAATGCCAATGTCATTGCACAATGTTGGTGCAATGATTCAACGTTTGAATTAGCATTTACTCTTATATATTGAGCCCTCGGGGGTACTGATTAATGAGTGGCCGCCTGTAGGCGAGGTTTTTAAAATTTCTCTCAAATTTGGCATTGTATTTGTATAATAATTTAAGATTCATAAATACATATACATACACTTATACATAGAATAAGTCACAATGACGAGGCTGAGCACACATAACTCACACATGTGGCCCTGGACTCCATGCTGGTGTGGACATTGTGGCCATAATCCCCATATCGTTCGGAACAACATTCTGGCCATAATCCCCATACCGTTCTGAACAACATTCTGGCCATAATCCTCATTCCGTTCTGAACAATATCGTGAACCTGATCGTCAAGATCATTCTTGACGACGCTTAGCCGGACAAGCCAGCCCGTTCTCAAGCCTAAACGAGGGCAAAATTCGAAGTTGTTTTTACCTAACCCACACGCGCTGGAACCTAAACAACCTGCTGTATGGAAACCTATGCTCACTAGTCCCAGAAAACGTCAATATTACGTTCGTTTTATTCTCACAAAAGCATCCGGATTTTGACGTTCTGGTCCATTCAGTCAAAATAGTGAGGTAACAGGCTAGGTAACAGATCGAAATACATGCATGTATAGACAAACATAATTCACACACAGTAAATATTATTTTGAACCGAGTCTTCAAAATAACTTTTGTGTATGAAAAAGTATATGGCTTGTGTATCAATTATTACCAGAGATGGTCGGCCAAGCCAGCGAGGTGTGGGACTTGACAAGGCAATATGGAGAAGGTCTGCTCCTTGTGTCAGATTGTTACTATGTTAATATCCCAGGATTAGGGCCTTAATGTGGCATATTAATTCCCATATTACGCGAGCTATATGCCAGAGATAATGGGTGTTTGATGATAGGGGTTTGTGTGTTTGTGATTGTGTATGTTTGTACTCGTGTGTACTTGTGTGTGCAAGGAAGTTTTTTTTTTTACGTGTATTTGTGTGAATAGGATTGCTATTCCTTCCCTCCCGTCTATCCCAACTCCTTATCCTGACCCCTTCCAAATGCTATATATTCGTAATGGCTTGGAACTTTTCTCCTCCCACCCTGCAACCCTTCGTATAGTCTTGGGACCAGCAGGTGCCATCTACGTGCCCACTTGACAAGGCATGTGCATGTCTCGCTCGATCATGGCAACTTAGTTTGTATGTATTAAACGGGTTATTTGCCACGATATTTTGCAACCGAAAGTTGTTAATGTAACTGACAACTCTGTAGTGCTCGGAGCTCACAAACTGTTTAATATGAAACTAAGTTGACCAGACCACACACTAGAAGGTGAAGGGACGACGACGTTTCGGTCCGTCCTGGACCATTCTCATCGACTGAGAATGGTCCAGAACGGACCGGAACGTCGTTGTTTCTTCATCTGATGTGTGGTTTTGGTCCTCAATAATAATAATAAATAATAATAATAATAATATAATAATAATAATAATAATTCATTATTATTCATAAAAGTGTGCCCCATATTCCATGATCAACCTCACCCTGTACAGTATTGTTTTGCGTGTGTGTGTGTGTGTCTCTACCTATTGTGTTGCCAGCTTGTGTTCTCGCTGATATCGTCCTTGCCCCTGTTGTAACTTGACCCTGATCTTGGATACGTCGGTTTGTCGACTGTCATCCTCATCCTCCTTTTGTGTTTACATCCGAATGTTTCCGTATCTCTGCTCTCCCTCTCACTCTAATCTTTTCCACACACACATACTGTCTTGTGTCTTTGTTCGTGCTTTCCGAGTACTCGATCAAGGTTTCTTTTTACAAAAGAACACTTTCAGGCATAAACACTTTCCTGGGTCTGCTTTCTCCATCATTTATGTGTCGACAATACAACAATGCTCAGACGTCTTGAGGCGTCACATATCGCCAGACGGTGATCTCAGGCCGATCTAGCACAGGTACCTCGCTTGTCGTGTGTGTGTGGGGCCCTGAGATGAACACCCAGATGGTCACCTTGACAACAGCCGCCCCACGGCTCCAAGCATTCTTCACCCCCCCTTGCCTGCCTCACTAAGTTTTACACAACCTAGTGCAGGAGAAGCTGGCCAGACGGCTGGTCGGTTTGAAGGTGGAGAGGTTTGAGGGTGGAGAGGTTTGAGGGTGGAGAGGTTTGAGGGTGGAGAGGTTGAGGGTGGAGAGGTTTGAAGGTGGAGAGATTTGAGGGTGGAGAGGTTTGAGGGTGGAGAGGTTTGAGGGTGGAGAGGTTTGAGGGTGGAGAGGTTTGAGGGTGGCGAGGTTTGAGGGTGGAGAGGTTTGAAGGTGGAGAGGTTTGAAGGTGGAGAGGTTTGAAGGTGGAGAGGTTTGAAGGTGGAGAGGTTTGAAGGTGGAGAGGTTGAAGGTGGAGAGGTTTGAGGGTGGAGAGGTTTGAGGGTGGAGAGGTTTGAGGGTGGAGAGGTTTTGGGTTGGAGAGGTTTGAGGGTGGAGAGGTTTGAGGGTGGCGAGGTTTGAGGGTGGAGAGGTTTGAGGGTGGAGAGGTTTTGGGGTGAGAGGTTTGAGGGTGGAGAGGGTTGAGGGTGGAGAGGTTTTGAGGGTGGAGAGGTTTGAGGGTGGAGAGGTGTTTTGGGGTGGAGAGGTTTGAGGGTGGAGAGGTTTGAGGGTGGAGAGGTTGAGGGTGGAGAGGTTTGAGGGTGGAGAGGTTTGAGGGTGGAGAGGTTTGAGGGGGAGAGGTTTTGGGGTGGAGAGGTTTGAGGGTGGAGAGGTTTGAGGGTGGAGAGGTTTGAGGGTGAGAGGTTTTGGGGTGGAGAGGTTTGAGGGTGGCGAGGTTTGAGGGTGGAGAGGTTTGAGGGTGGCGAGGTTTGAGGGTGGAGAGGTTTGAGGGTGGAGAGGTTTGAGGGTGGAGAGGTTTGGGGTGGAGAGGTTTGAGGGTGGAGAGGTTTGAGGGTGGAGAGGTTTTGGGGTGGAGAGGTTTGAGGGTGGCGAGGTTTGAGGGTGGAGAGGTTTGAGGGTGGAGAGGTTGAGGGTGGAGAGGTTTGAAGGTGGAGAGGTTTGAGGGTGGAGAGGTTTGAGGGTGGAGAGGTTTGAGGGTGGAGAGGTTTGAGGGTGGAGAGGTTTGAGGGTGGAGAGGTTTGAGGGTGGAGAGGTTTTGGGGTGGAGAGGTTTGAGGGTGGAGAGGTTTGAGGGTGGCGAGGTTTGAGGGTGGAGAGGTTTGAGGGTGGAGAGGTTTTGGGGTGGAGAGGATTGAGGGTGGAGAGGTTGAAGGTGGAGAGGTTGAGGGTGGAGAGGTTTGAGGGTGGAGAGGTTTGAGGGTGGAGAGGTTTGAGGGTGGAGAGGTTTTGGGGTGGAGAGGTTTGAGGGTGGAGAGGTTTGAGGGTGGAGAGGTTTTGGGGGGTGGAGAGGTTTGAGGGTGGAGAGGTTTGAGGGTGGAGAGGTTGAGGGTTGTAGAGGTTTGAGGGTGGAGAGGTTTTGGGGTGGAGAGGTTGAGGGTGGAGAGGTTTGAGGGTGGAGAGGTTTGAGGGTGGAGAGGTTTGAGGGTGGCGAGGTTTGAGGGTGGAGAGGTTTTGGGGTGGAGAGGTTTGAGGGTGGAGAGGTTTGAGGGTGGAGAGGTTTGAGGGTGGAGAGGTTTGAGGGTGGGAGGTTTTGGGGTGGAGAGGTTTGAGGGTGGAGAGGTTTGAGGGTGGCGAGGTTTGAGGGTGGAGAGGTTTGAGGGTGGAGAGGTTTTGGGGTGGAGAGGTTGAGGGTGGAGAGGTTTGAGGGTGGAGAGGTTTGAGGGTGGAGAGGTTTGAGGGTGGAGAGGTTTGAGGGTGGAGAGGTTTTGGGGTGGAGAGGATTGGGTGGGGGTTTTAGAGTTGAGGTCTAAATAGTTACATTACAACTAAAGTAATACTCTGAGCAAACGATGGCTTGATTAAACATGATACACTTCAAAGAAATGTTTTATGAGAACATTTTAATTTTAAAGCTGTGGAAATGTCAATGGTTTATGCCTGAAGTATTCTTTTCCCCTTTTTAATTCATGTGGGTGTTATTTCTGTCGTGTATTGCAGAATTAAAGTAATTAATTACATTGTAGTAGATGATAACACTGGATCTTAACCTTTAATAACGTTGACACTGCCTGTAATCTTTCAGGGGTCAAGAGGTGATGTATGGTAGTACATTGGCCTGCAGACCATTCGAATTTTACGCGCGCGCACACACACACACACACACACACACAAAGAGCCCTTACCCCACCTATACACACACACACACACACCACACACACACACACACACACACACACACACACACCCACACACACACACACACACACACACACCAAAGAGCCCTTACCCCACCTACACACACACACACACACACACACACACACACACACACACACAACACAACCATTACAAGCAACATGAAAAACACACCAGCGGGAATCACTAATAAATGTCACGGACAGATTCGATCATGGTTGCAAGTCAAACATTTCTTTTAATTCCTCCGAAGTTGGACTAGTGCCCAAGACGCCACAGGCAGTTCCCCCTCTGAATCGCGACACTGAGGCGCTGGAACAAGAAGTTTTTCCCGCTCAGGTCTTTTGTAACACCGATCAATTTGTCGCCTAATTCCTTCAGGAATGTCAATGTTCATTTTCCCCGCGAACTGAGGGTCTCCAAGCCGATCGGAACAAAGCTTGTAGCAGTGTGTCATATATATATATATTATTATTATTATTATTATTATTATTATTATTATTATTATTATTATAAAATCAGTATCACTTAAATGCAGATAAAAATGCAAATGCATCACTAATATTGTATATATAATACGTGGTTGCCCGTGAGCCCTGTCCTAACCCCACAGCGCCTCCAAGCACTCCAAGATGATGTGACGGGGGAGGGGGGTGATGTGACGGGGGGGGGGTGATGTGACGGGGGTAATGTGACAGGGGGTGATGTGACAGGGGGGTGATGTGACGGGGGGTGATGTGACGGGGGGAATGTGACAGGGGGGGTGATGATTTGACGGGACGTGTGGGGAACTGACCTGTGAGATTTATATTTATTTAATTGACATGAATTTATATAGTGTTTATATTTACGTTAATTTATATATTTCGATAGCAATTGTATGATGTTTAGCGGACTGGATTTCTGCAATATTCTCACAAATCAACTCCTTGCACATTAGGGGGGTGGGGTTATATTAAATTTATATATCTGCAGCCAATCAAACTACAGTATTAAACTACATATATTCATTGAAATTGAGAGGTCTTATTTTATTGTATGGGTTGGTCCACCAGGTATATACAAGGATGATGACACCAAATAATCCTCATCGTTAAGGCTAGTATCAACACCCATCTACTGGTGTGCCAAAATTATTCTTGCTTTCTTTTCAATGTTCCTGCCAATTGGGCACTTGCTGCAATAACAGAAATCCTATATAATATATATATATATATATATTATATATATATATATATATATATTATATATATATATATATATATATATATATACTATGACAGCTATGTCAGAGGAAATATTGGGATAGTATTTATAAGATAATGACCAAGGAATAATTTCCTGGGTTAAGTCGCTTTCTCTGGTGCTAACCGGTTCGCCCTATATACCTCTCATAACTGGCCAGAATATGAAGGATAATTAACGGATTTCGGTAATACACTTCCCTTATAGTTGACGTAGTTGCGTGTCGATAACAGAAGCACTTTACACCTGTAACACAGCTGTCCAAGGGAGAATTCTAGGAGCTAAATTTGCTCCAGCGACTCTGGTCTAGCAGTAATGGCTGACCACCTCCACCACTGACGCCTTGGCCCTCTTTGTCCGGATGTCAATATGTGGTAGAAAGGTCACATTTACTCTGTTTGGTACTGATAATTAAGTTAATTCAAATGAGATGTTTTTATGAGGTTAAAGGTCCAAAGACTGCCGTATTGAGAATAATTCCCAGCAAATAGCTCGTGAATTTATAGCGTTATGTGGCAATAATGTCTCGTATTCCATTGACGGAAATTCCACTGTGCCACGTTTTGTAGAGTGAATTTATATATACAACTCAGCAGCAATATTATCTGCATATCGTATTTAATATTAGTAAATGGTTTCGGGTTTTCCGAAAGGACGTGGGGTGATGTGACGGGAAGTGGGGTGATGTGACGGGAAGTGGGGTGATATGACAGGGGGGTGGGGTCATGTGACATTGGGGGTGGTGGTGGGGTGTGGTGCCATGCTAGAGGAGGAGTGGAGGAGGGAGGGGGGGGGGAAGGGTGTCGTCGGCGTCAGCGTGCGTGTGAGTGCGTGTGAGTGTGGTGCGGGTAACGTGCACACAATGGGCAGGGGCCCGGCCGCGTCACCCTCGCCCCTTTGTGCCTCCGTCAGCCGTCACAGCAACAGGTAGACCGGGGGAGATGGAGGAGGGTCGGGGGGAGGGACACCTGGCCCAACCCCAAGCTCCTCCTGTTGATGCCTCGCGCCCTTCATCCTCTCTTTTCTTTATATATATATATATATATATATATCTATATATATATATATATATATATATATATATATATATATTAATAAAGAGATACACATAGAGATTGTTTTTCCTGTCTGTTCACAGTTGGAGGCCAGACACATCTCACCCAACTTGGCAGATGGAATGGTCTGCTGTTCAGGATGAACATAGGACGGTAGGGGTCACCAGATTTCGTAAGGGGGGACAGGGTGCCAGGGTGACATTTAAACTCCTACCACTATTTTTTTTGCTCCGCTCTCCGAAACGATCTTGGACATTACGAAGGTCCTCCATCCCTTAAATTATAGTGGCCTCCTCTATACATTATGAAGGGCCAATCCTGTATCATTAACAAGGTCTGTTATGGACCGTTATGTAGGCCCATCCACACAATTTAAATTCGCAACATATTGATCGATGATTGATGCCAACGCCGCGTGGGAGTGGCAGCATCACTGGTGCCAAACCACATCGTCAGCGAGTGCCAGGTTCGAACAACGGACCACGCTATTTGGCCCTAGCAACGATCTTCACGCCTCTTGACATCTCACTATAGTCTCCCCTCGAATGTCTTCATCACCTGAAAGCCATTATAAACTATCTTCCTTTTTCTTCTCTATTCGTTCATTCGTAGAGTTCTCTATTGCTTATATCTTTGCTTATTTTCCTATCTGGCTGGTGTGGCTTGCCTGGAGTCTTCTCGGTGTTGGAGTCTGGTGTTACATCATTGATGCCTCCAGCCTGGTGTTACATCACTGACGCCTCCAGCCCTGGTGTTACATCATTGATGCCTCCAGCCTGGTGTTACATCATTGATGCCTCCAGCCTGGTGTTACATCATTGATGCCTCCAGCCTGGTGTTACATCACTGACGCCTCCAGCTGGTGTTACATCACTGACGCCTCCAGCCTGGTATTACATCAATGACGCCTCCTGCCTGGTGTTACATCACTGACGCCTCCTGCCTGGTGTTACATCATTGACGCCTCCAGCCTGGTGTTACATCACTGACGCCTCCTCATTGATGAATATATATAT
>WNGS01003388.1:8766003-8782636 GCA_020271785.1 Procambarus virginalis
CATCCATTTCACCTCAGTATTAAACATCAAAACTCCTTAAAAACCCCTATTTAACGATTCTATCACTTAATGCATTAGTAGTAATTTTATCCAATTTACAATTACTAACATGTTCGTACAAAAATATGATATGTAAATGTTATTTTGTCATAACATTATCACATCTTTTGTCATTCCTAATTTGCCACGTCATTAACTTATCGTTGATAGAGAAGGTCTCATGAACGTATGTATGCAAGAATGTTCTCATTGTAATGGATCATGAAACGTCACGTTGCAACCCGTCCTCGCAAATTCGTATAGTCAATATGACTTATTAAATACCTGCAATGGTGACATACTAAACATAATAGTTTCCCTTGGAAATCTTCATAGAAAACACCGACCTTACCTCACCTACTTAGTATGTTAAAATAAGCATCTTATAGCTTCGTAATTACAATTGTTACTTAACCTATTATAGGTATAGGTTAGGTAATAATTGTAATTACGAAGACAATAAGATGCTTATCTTAACATACTAAGTAGGTTAGGTAAGGTCGGTGTTTTCTATGAAGATTTTCAAGGGAAACTATTATGTTAAGTATGTCACCCTATGCACTGATTTAATAAGTCAATATTGACTATACGAATTTGCGAGGACGGGTTGCACAGTAATGGGCACCGTTGGGCAAACGACGTTGATTCAGCGTTAGTGGACCATGCTTTGCCTACCACCCAATGACCAAAATACCTATGAGCAATGCCAATGTCATTGCACAATGTTGGTGCAATGATTCAACGTTGAATTAGCATTACTCTTATATATTGAGCCCTCGGGGGGTACTGATTAATGAGTGGCCGCCTGTAGGCGAGGTTTTTAAAAATTTCTCAAATTTGGCATTGTATTTGTATAATAATTTAAGATTCATAAATACATATCCATACACTTATACATAGAATAAGTCACATGACGAGGCTGAGCACACATAACTCACACATGTGGCCCTGGACTCCATGCTGGTGTGGACCTTGTGGCCATAATCCCCATATCGTTCGGAACAACATTCTGGCCATAATCCCCATACCGTTCTGAACAACATTCTGGCCATAATCCTCATTCCGTTCTGAACAATATCGTGAACCTGATCGTCAAGATCATTCTTGACGACGCTTAGCCGGACAAGCCAGCCGTTCTCAAGCCTAAACGAGGGCAAAATTCGAAGTTGTTTTTACCTAACCCACACGCGCTGGAACCTAAACAACCTGCTGTATGGAAACCTATGCTCACTAGTCCCAGAAAACGTCAACATTACGTTCGTGTTTATTCTCACAAAAGCATCCGGATTTTGACGTTCTGGTCCATTCAGTCAAAAATAGTGAGGTAACAGGCTAGGTAACAGATCGAAATACATGCATGTATAGACAAACATAATTCACACCAGTAAATATATTTTGAACCGAGTCTTCAAAATAACTTTTGTGTATGAAAAAGTATATGGCTTGTGTATCAATTATTACCAGAGATGGTCGGCCAAGCCAGCGAGGTGTGGGACTTGACAAGGCAATATGGAGAAGGTCTGCTCCATGTGTCAGATTGTTACTATGTTTAATTGTTCGTGATTTCCTCGCTGCGTTTTGTTCCCTTTGCAAAAAACACTATTATAATTTCAATAGGAAGAACATAACACACACCAGATGAACAAGAACAAGAAAGCCTTGAGAACGGTCCAGGAGGGACCGGAACGTCGTCGTCCACTTCACCTTCTAGTGTGTGGTCTGGTCAACAAGAGGCCATATGTAAACAATAATAAAAGCTACACTCTAAACTAACACTATAACCTAATTACAATAATTAGGTAATTAATTATTATAGTAAAATAATGATAATTAGATCTAATAATATAGAATAATTAGAATAATATTTTTATTACAAATAAAATTACAACTTGTACAACTCGTGTTACTGCTACTGATGATGCTTATTAGTTAAGTTGTCAAATTAAGTTATTAGTTATTAGTTAAATAATAATTAGTATTATTTGTCCCACTGTCAGTGGGACAAAGTCAGTGGGACTACTACTACTACAATAATAATTACTTCTGCTACTAATACTACATTATAACTAACTACAATTAACAACTACAATTAGTTGTTGATACTAACAATACAATTAACTACTATACAACTACAACAATTATTTCAACAACAATTATTACAACAACTGCTACTACAATAACTATTACTATAAGTAAAAATACTACAACTACTATTACTACAACTCCTACTACTACAACAACAGTAACTTCGACTACAACAATAATACAACCACTACAACACCTACAACTACTACGACTACTTTAAGAAGATAACGTCACACCATTCTGTAAGAAGCGAATGTCACATATCACACTTTAACAAGACAATTAAGTCGCTTCTAAGTAATTAACGGCCAATTAGCATTACTTCAGTCGGTAGTAAGCTCACGGAGACAATCATCCGAGATGATGCACAGCGACATGAAGTAGATCGTCAGTTAATTAAGAAACTTTCATCAAATCTTCAGAAGAAATCATTCGTGTTTAATAACTTTAATTCTTTTCTGATAATTGATATATTTACGTTGATATCTCGGTGGAAAACGTGATAAATTAAGATCATTTTTAAACTCAATTGATGTTGTTTGATATCAATTTAAATATGAGTAAATTTAATCTAAATTTAGATTTTGGTATGTTTGATGGGAATTTAGATTTCAGTATATTTCATCGAAATTTAGCTTTGAGTAAACTCGTATAAAATTTAAATTTAAATTTAGATTTAAGTAAAACTTATCTAAATTTAGATTTGTATAAATTTGACCTAAATTTAAGTTTGAGTAAAACTTATATAACTTTAGATTTTAGTAAATCTGACCTAAATTTAGATTTGAGTAAATCAGATTTAAATTTTCATTTGCGTAAATTTGATCTAAATTTAGATATGAGTGATAGTGATCAAAATTTAGATTTCAGTAAATGCGATTTAAATTATAATTTCTCGATGTATTTGATCTAAATTTAGGTTTGCTAAAATTATTTGGTTAAGCAATTGTTCAGGGTATTCTGACGAAGGTAAAGGTAAGGATATCAGGTAAATGAGGTAAAGATATCAGGTCAATTTTATTATACAGCACTTGAAAGTAATTTGAGGGCGGAGAGAAGGAACGATGCCTAATCATTTTGACCACTGGGGATCGAACGCCGGACTGTGAGAGCGAGACCGAGCATTAAATTGGATTTGGTAGAAATCCAGAAATTCCAGTGGAGTTTCACCTTTTACCACAGATGTTCTTGAAAGGATCCAGTAACCTTTTCGTGATTCACATCCAATAACCCATGTTGTGGTTAGTACCCAGTAGCCCGGCGGGGTACCACCAACAACAGATGTTCTCGTTAGTGCCCAGTAGCCCGGCGGGGTATTACCAACAACAGATGTTCTCGTTAGTACCCAGTAGCCCGGCGGGGTATTACCAACAACAGATGTTCTCGTTAGTACCCAGTAGCCCGGCGGGGTACCACCAACAACAGATGTTCTCGTTAGTGCCCAGTAGCCAGGCGGGGTATTACCAACAACAGATGTTCTCGTTAGTGCCCAGTAGCCAGGCGGGGTACCACCAACAACAGATGTTCTCGTTAGTGCCCAGTAGCCAGGCGGGGTATTACCAACAACAGATGTTCTCGTTAGTGTCCAGTAGCCAGGCGGGGTATTACCAACAACAGATGTTCTCGTTAGTGCCCAGTAGCCCGGCGGGGTATTACCAACAACAGATGTTCTCGTTAGTGCCCAGTAGCCAGGCGGGGTATTACCAACAACAGATGTTCTCGTTAGTGTCCAGTAGCCCGGCGGGGTACCACCAACAACAGATGTTCTCGTTAGTGCCCAGTAGCCCGGCGGGGTATTACCAACAACAGATGTTCTCGTCCAGTAGCCAGGCGGGGTACCACCAACCACAGATGTACTCATTAGTGCCCAGTTGCCCGGTGAGGGCATTACCTCCAACATACACCATATCAAGCAGCTGTCTAATAGCCGTGTATCAAGAGGGCGTGGGGTGGGAGGGGGTAAGAAATATTAGTGTTGGCCTATCAAGCTCTAGAGGGTTATTAAAGCCAGTGCTTTCTGTCCAGCAAACAACAATACCTTTTGTCCTGAGCATATACCAGAACTAAAGCAAACTCTCGGTTTAAATACACCGGAAAGTGGAGTACACATCTCTGTGTACAGGAGGAGGCGATAAGGGTCATTATCAGCAAAACACGCTGAGGCAATATGACTGTTCTGCACTTGAAAGAGATACGAGGACACAATGGGAGCTGAGATACGAGGATTGAGTGAAGGAATTATGCTCGAGTACGCGCGCCATTGGTTTTAGTTTTGGCAGATGAAGCGCCCAAAGTAGCACGATTTTCGCCACGGTCTCTCGCTCATCTTGGTGACTTTGGTGGATATATGTTGTCGCTAAGATGTTATCTGGCGCTTTCCGCGTGTGTTTGTGAGATGCCAGAGATCATATCAGTCTCTGAATCTTGCTCCGGAGACATTCAGCTTATCTGATCTGTAATTTGGTGAACTAAATTGATAGTTGGGCAACAATTCTCGTCCACCATTTGTTGTGACTATTTTATTCTCACGCAGATTGGTGTATCAATCTCACCGTCGCTCTACCGTCTATCCAACCACTTGGGCTAGACGGTAGAGCGACGGTCTCGCTTCATGCAGATCGGCGTTCAATCCCCGACCGTTCAAGTGGTTGGGGCACTATTCCTTTCCCCCCGTCCCATCCCAAATCTTTATCCTGACCCCTTCCCAGTGCTATATAGTCGTAATGGCTTGGCGCTTTCCCTTCATAATTACTTCCTACCTTCACAGGTACATCTGTGTCGTACAGGTTTTCCTTCATTAGTATTTGCCTATCTTTAACATGCTTTTACGAAATACGAACAACGTAAAATATAACGAAGATGCTTTCTCTTGCGAAGCTATTTTGAAAAGCGTTAACTTCACTGGGAAAATGGAACGGTTACGTATAGCAGAATGTGTAGAGTATTTTACAGTAAATGTTCCGTTGAGGGGTTAGGAAGCCGTCCCCAAGTCATCCATTACTGGGCGCTCTAAAACACTCTAGCATCAATTTCCTCTCTTCTTGTCACTGTGAAGATGGGAGGGGAAGATAATGTCATCATAATCCGGCCGTCGTTGGTGCATTATCGCCGGGTGTAAATGAGCAGTGGGGTGGACCACGATTGTCACAAAAAGAGAAGGAAGGGGAAGAGGGAGACAACAGACGGGAGATAAACAGTGGAGGTACAAAGAAAGAGAGATCGATAGATAGATATACAGTTAGATAATAGATGGAGAGAGAGAGTGAGAGCGTTAGTGATGAAATTTATTTATTGAAATGAAGTTGATTCCTCATTGGCCATGAAAAGAAACGTAGTCAACCTAACAAGCAAGAATGATAAGAAACTTATAAATCTAAGTCGAATCTCATTACCTTCTTGACAGCAAAAGGTTACAAAACTTTATATAAAGAAGACGATCGCTTCCGTCTTGAGTATGTCCCACTCAAGACGTGGGACGTAGGACTTGAGTATGGCCTGTCCATCATCTTTTATCTGAATTTTGGACAAGGTGGAAAACCGTGCATGAAGGTTCATCTCAAGTCCTGATCCCTTTTGGATGGATTGGTTTGAAGATAACAGAGTCTTCAAAACCGGTGAGATGTTGGGGGTCTGAGTGATATGTATAAGGCTAATATTTTCAACCTCGTTGACAACATAAAATCACTGATATCAGGGTTGATATCACACCGAACCTGTCCCTAGAGGCCCACATCAAAAGAATATCCTCAGCGGCATATGCTAGACTGGCCAAGATAAGAACTGCCTTTAGAAACTTGTGTAAGGAATCGCTCAGGACCTTGTATACCACTTACGTAAGACCAATCCTAGAGTATGCAGCTCCAGCCTGGAGTCCATACCTAGTTAAACACAAGACAAATTTTGAGAAGATTCAGAGGTATGCCACCAGACTGGTACCGGAACTGAGAGGTATGAGCTACGAGGAAAGGCTAAGGAAGCTGAACCTCACATCTCTGGAAAAGAGAAGAGTAAGGGGAGACATGATAAAAACCTACAAAATTCTCAGGGGAATTGACAGGGTGGACAAAGACAAACTCTATAGCACGGGTGGAACACGAACAAGAGGACACAGGTGGAAACTTAGTACCCAGATAAGTCACAGAGACATTATTAAGAATTTTTTTCAGTGTCAGAGTAGTTAATAAATGGAATGCATTAAGTAGTGATGTGGTGGAGGCTGACTCCAAACACAGTTTCAAATGTAGATATGATAGAGCCCAGTAGGCTCAGGAATCTGTACACAAAGTGATTGACAGCTGAGAGGCGGGAGCAAACAGCCAGAGCTCAACCCCCGCAAACACAACTAGATGAGTACAACTAGGTGAGTACACACACATTAATAGAGCCTAGTAGGCTCAGGAATCTGTACATCAGTTGATTGACGGTTGAGAGGCGGGACCAGAGAGCCAGAGCTCAACCCTTGCAAGCACACTTAGGTAATTACACACACACACACACACACACACACACACACACACACACACACACACACACACATACACACACACACACACACACACCACAAACAGCAAGGCAAACACGCTACCATATTTTTGCGACCCATCCACCTCAAACCCCGAGCACCTTTCCACCTGTTGTGAATACCTTTACCTGTCTTAATTACTGCAGGTACGACTCTCACCAACCCTCAGTCGGTTCTTGCCTATCTCGTCGGCGCCTCTTGAACCAACTTAACCCAACACTGGCAGACTTTTATTTTTGTTATGATGCAGCGCCCAGGTGGCAGGAATGTGAGTTGGGGTGGGAGCAGAGCATGTGGGAGGAGAGGGGGAAGTGTGAACGTGGGAGAGGGAAGGGGGATACACGTGTGGAAGGGGTTACGAGAATGGAATGGAACAGGAGTGGAGTGGAAAGGGAAAACGAAATGTGAGTGTGGGAGCCGAAACGGGAGTTTGAAGGTAAAATAAACACCTTTTCCTTATGTCTCTTCTACATCCCCCCTCCCATTTCTTCCATTTCTCTCCCAATATTTCTCACCCTTCTTTCCGACTTCAACATGAGGCTTTGTCCACGTGCTTCTCCTTTCCATCTCTCTATCCATCCATTTGAAACAGCTCCATACCTTGTAATGTTTACAGATCTTTCCAATGATCTTCTCTCTCTCTCTCACACACACACACACACACACACACACACACACACACACACACACACACACACACACACACACACACACACACACACAAACACTCATTAAATCCCTCCGTTCTTTCATCTCTCTCGATCCTCTACAACCTTTCATCTGTAACCAAATCTCTACACACCTTCATCCATCCCGTAAACCAACGCATAAAGTCCTTAAATTGCGCCACACCGAATACGTCTATCTGACCTAAAAACAAAATTTCGTCTCTAAATCCATCCTTGAACCCCTAAATCTATCCTTAAATCCCTAAATCCATCATTGAAGCCCTATTATCCGCTCCTGTATAACTACATCCACCCCTAATATCCATCCAGGGCTCAATATTTTCATCTTTGTACGCTCTTCTCTCCCAGCTGACTGCTGTTACCCTTTTCCTCGTCCCATTACCCGTTAACTGACCCATTCGTTCTTTCCGTCCTCTCTGAACTCTCTCCCTTATCCCTTCACTTATCTTCTCAATTATCCCTTCAATTACAATTGAATAACATCAAACGTCAATCACCTACAATCACCAATGATTACAACCAACGCCTAATTGATATCCTGAACTACCATCTAAACAGCCGTAAATACAAACTCGATAACTCAAATAATTAAGGTATCATGGGCGCATAACTCCATACAAAAGATTGCAATTAAGAAAAATCATACCCGGGCGACATCAACGTGATCAAGACTCATCAATATCAGAGGTATGCCACCAGACTGGTCCCGGAATTGAGAGGTATGAGCTACGAGGAAAGGCTGTATCAATTTCCCCCCTCCCCCCCCCCTCACACCCAGTACGACATAACAAGATTATTGGGATTCAATAGAAGATTCCCTGTAATTTGGCTACACCAATTGTATACCAAATTTAATTAATATTGGTTTATATAACATAATGGGTCAATATTTTTTAACCAGGGATTATGGATTCAATAAGTGAATATTTTATTAATATTTTATTCTTACCAGAACAAACGACTGTAGACTCGGGTTTTTATTATACTGTCTTTATTGATAAAATTTAAATGCAATTTTTGCGTAATTGGAGTGATTTAGTTAGGTCTTATTGCGGCGAGGATGGTGATCATGTTCACCGCCACACGGGATATAGTGAGGATGGTGATCATGTTCACCGCCACACAGGATAGTAGATTAATGCTTATTTTTTTTTAAATTGAAATTTTCAATGCTTCTGTTTCCGTTTGTTTCTCAATAGGGAGGGAAGGGGAAAGGTAGGAAAAATGAGGAAGGAAGGAAGGAAGGAAGGAAGGAAGGAGGGAGGGAGGGAGGGAGGGAGGGAGGGAATGGGGTGAAAGTAAGAGGGAGAAAATGTGGGTAAGGATGCTGGGTGCTGGATGATGCCCCACAAAAGGATGTCGCTGGATATGAGATGAAAATCTGTCCGCAGCATCCTTGTCCCGTGAGTGACAAGCTTTGTCTCAGCGGACACCTCCTGTCATGCCCGTCCTCACTCTCACCTCTCACCCTTCCTCTCTCTCTCTCCCTCTCTCCCCTATCCCTACTTTCTCTTCCCAACGTTTCCTTCCTGTACACCTCATTTCTTTCTACTTCTACATACGCTTTACTACTTTAATTTCATCATTCTCCATGGAACTGGCCAATCACTTTCCTTCGCTTACCCTCCCATCCTTTCTCTATCCTCCCCTGGCCTTACCTCCCATCTCCTCTCTCTCCCCCATCCACTTTCCTGCATATCAAGCCGTCTATTCGTGTCCAGCCTACCTTTCATAGCCCTTCCCACCTGTCGTCTTCCTAGAAGCTTCTGTCCTCTTGACCCCTTTTCAGTCCTCTCCCGGCTGTCACCTCTCGTCACTCACCTGTCACTCTCGCGCCACCACCTCCTCCCCAAATGTCACTCCCTGGTCACTTCCTCTCCAAGCCTGGCACTTCCGCGTCCCTTCTCGACGTCCCCCACCGACATGTAGTGCCGCCCATCGACCCCTTACCGACTAGCTCCGTTGCTCCCCTACCCCACCTGTCACTACTCCGTCACTGCTCTAACCCAACCTGTCACTCCCCCGTCACTGCTCTGCCCCACCTGTCACTCCCCCGTCACTGCTCTGCCCCCCCTGTCACTCCCCCGTCTGCTTTCTTCAACCTCCCCTTCCCCCACCCTGTAATTCTCTCTTCTGCAGGAAATCTTGTTTCATCCGTGGTGAGTCAGAAGACCCCCTGGTACATTAATGACAAGCTGGAGGCGTCAGTGATTCAACACCAGGCTGGAGGCATCAGGCTGGAGGCATCAATGATGTAACACCAGGCTGGAGGCGTCAGTGATGTAACACCAGGCAGGAGGCGTCAATGATGTAACACCAGGCTGGAGGCATCAATGATGTAACACCAGGCTGGAGGCGTCAGTGTTGTAACACCAGGCTGGAGGCATCAATGATGTAACACCAGGCTGGAGGCGTCAGTGATGTAACACCAGGCTGGAGGCGTCAATGATGTAACACCAGGCTGGAGGCGTCAGTGATGTAACACCAGGCAGGAGGCGTCAGTGATGTAACACCAGGCTGGAGGCGTCAGTGATGTAACACCAGGCTGGAGGCGTCAGTGATGTAACACCAGGCTGGAGGCGTCAGTGATGTAACACAAGGCTGGAGGCGTCAGTGATGTAACACCAGGCAGGAGGCGTCAGTGATGTAACACCAGGCTGGAGGCGTCAGTGATGTAACACAAGGCTGGAGGCATCAATGATGTAACACAAGGCTGGAGGCATCAATGATGTAACACCAGGCTGGAGGCGTCAGTGTTGTAACACCAGGATGGAGGCGTCAATGATGTAACACCAGGCTGGAGGCATCAGTGATGTAACACCAGGCTGGAGGCGTCAGTGATGTAACACCAGGCTGGAGGCATCAATGATGTAACACCAGGCTGGAGGCATCAATGATGTAACACCAGGCTGGAGGCGTCAGTGATGTAACACCAGGCTGGAGGCGTCAATGATGTAACACCAGGCTGGAGGCATCAATGATGTAACACCAGACTCCAACACCGAGAAGACTCCAGGCAAGCCACACCAGCCAGATAGAAAATAAGCAAAGATATAAGCAATAGAGAACTCTACGAATGAACGAATAGAGAAGAAAAGGAAGATAGTTTATAATGGCTTTCAGGTGATGAAGACATTCGAGGGGAGACTATAGTGAGATGTCAAGAGGCGTGAAGATCGTTGCTAGGGCCAAATAGCGTGGTCGTTGTTCGAACCTGGCACTCGCTGACGATGTGGTTTGGACAGTGATGCTGCACTCCCACGCGGCGTTGGCATCGATCATCGATCAATATGTTCGAATTNTATATATATATATATATATATATATATATATATATATATATATATATATATACATTCATTCATCCCAGCAACAATACTGCACACACATACACAGGCATTAAAAGCATTGGGATGAAAAGCATGTTAGCACATAACTTTGTCTGCGTTGTTAAGTACGGGGGATCGTAAATTCGGTGAAAAGAGATTTAGTTAATACATAACCCCCTTCCACCCCTATCAAAAAAACAAAAAAATAGATATACCACTGACACCTACTGACACCATATAGATTTCCATAAAACGCTAGAGTCATAAATATCATGTGTATGTGACATCATAAACTTTGTTAACATGTATGGGCGTCATAAATTTGGTGGAACACAGGCCAGGTGTCATGCATTCCCCATCACGTCCACACTACTAAAAGCTATGCAAACTAACACGAGCGTCAAACAACAGCCGGATATAAAGCTCAGATTTCCCAATGCTACACAGCACTGAGGCTATTATTACTGTGTGTTTGGGTGTGTTGGCGGGTTGGGGCAGGGTGCTCTCTTGCCAGGGGTATACTTGGGTGTTGATGGGGTCGTGGGGCAGGGTGCTCTCTTCCCAGGGGTATACTTGGGTGTTGTTGGGGTCGTGGGCAGGGTGCTCTCTTCCCAGGGGTATACTTGGGTGTTGTTGGGGTCGTGGGGCAGGGTGCTCTCTTGCCAGGGGTATACTTGGGTGTTGTTGGGTCGTGGGGCAGGGTGCTCTCTTGCCAGGGGTATACTTGGGTGTTGTTGGGGTCGTGGGGCAGGGTGCTCTCTTCTCCAGGGGTATACTTGGGTGTTGTTGGGGTCGTGGGGCAGGGTGCTCTCTTCCCAGGGGTATACTTGGGTGTTGTTGGGGTCGTGGGGCAGGGTGCTCTCTTCCCAGGGGTATACTTGGGTGTTGTTGGGGTCGTGGGGCAGGGTGCTCTCTTTCCAGGGGTATACTTGGGTGTTGTTGGGGTCGTGGGGCAGTGTGCTCTCTTCCCATGGGTATACTTGGGTGTTGTTGGGGTCGTGGGGCAGGGTGCTCTCTTCCCAGGGGTATACTTGGGTGTTGTTGGGGTCGTGGGGCAGGGTGCTCTCTTCCCAGGGGTATACTTGGGTGTTGTTGGGGTCGTGGGGCAGGGTGCTCTCTTCCCAGGGGTATACTTGGGTGTTGTTGGGGTCGTGGGGCAGGGTGCTCTCTTCCCAGGGGTATACCTGGGGGTGTTGTGGGGTCCACTGACAGCGTCACAGCCATTGACACTGTCAGGAATACTCCTGGTATACCAGAAGGGTTGGCCCTTATCCGCGCTTCATAACTGGGACGTGACATAATCCCTTATCTCCCCTCTCTCTTTATAGTGGGGATTATAGGCGATATCGGCACTCAGGGGAGTATAGAGATCCGTGGAATTGGTGTAAAGTTAACTGCTCCGGACAGAAACCTCATTTGAGGAAGTTATCCCTGCATTCAGGACGACTCAGAGGCACCAGAAGCAGCCAGTGATTTGGTACAAACAAGGAATATTAAGCTGTCTGCTACATATGACACTACTTCTTCCCTTCCCTTCCTCTTCCCCTCTCTTTCCCATCCATTCAATTCGCTCTCCTCTCCTTCCCTCTCTCCCATATCTTAACTAAACAATATCGTGAAGCCTTTGGGTATCCTGAATATGACTTGAAACTGTAAGTTAGAATATTGAGATGAAACATGACCTCTGGTGGAACCTGTCCTTCAAAAGCACCAGAGCGACTGTGACTGTAACATGGTACAGTCACATGTAACATGTATCAACTTTCGTGTAAACCACTTCAGTCCCTCCCAAAAATAGATGTTTGGATATACTTGAATGATTCTGAATCACCATTTAACTGCGTGATACTCCTGTCTGATGTACGTATACCATTTTACGCACCCACTTACAGCCTCACAGACTAACAAGCTCATCCATAGATTAACTGACTAATCGATCCACTAATAGATAAATCAAGCAGCCACAGAACCATTAATAATCTCAACGACTAATTGATTAATAGACCTGGGGCCAGATTCACGAAGCAGTTACGCAAGCACTTACGAACCTGTATATCTTTTCTTAATCTTTGGCGGCTTTGTTTACAATTATTAACAGTTAATGATTTCCGAAGCACCAAGAGCTGTTTATAACAATAACAACAGTTGATTTGGAAGCTTTCATGCTTGTAAACTGTTTAATAAATGTAACCAAAGCCATCAAAGATTGAGGTAAGATGTACAAGTTCGTAAGTACTTGCGTAACTGCTTCGCGAATCTGGCCTCTACTGATTAACTCACTCGTAGACTAACCCAGAATACTGACCGACAAGCTTCCAAAAACAATTTCTCACCTCTCAGGAGAAGGCTGTCATCTAAAGACTAAAGCAGTTAAAGTTTTAATTGTAAAGATTTAATTGTATAACATTAAATCTATACTTAGATTAAATTTCAGGCACTAATTCCAATATTTCTCGACTGCATAATAATAATATTAATAATGATAATTGGAATTTAAATACTTTATTCATAAATGTTTGTACATATATAGTTGGGTTAGTTTACACAAATAATTATAAAATTTATAATTATAACAATATAATAATATTAATAATAATATTGATAGTAATACTAATGGGACAGTCTGTATATGTTATAATAAAATGAACTCTTGTTAATCTAGTTAATATGAATCAAAGGATTTTATCATAATCTCTCTCTCTCTCTCTCTCTCTCTCTCTCTCTCTCTCTCTCTCTCTCTCTCTCTCTCTCTCTCTCTCTCTCTTTATGATCATGAACATAACTCATTATATATGTATGATGATAACTCAGCAGGTAGTGAGTCTCGAGGTCTGACCGTCGCCCAGACAAAGGTTTCCGTTGGACGGGTTCGAGCTGTGTCGACACAGACCTGATCTATGCCGCCTCGCCTCACTGAACACCTCGGGGTCTCCGAGGCCTCCGAGGCCTCCGGAGCCTCCTGCTACGGTTAATGCCTTCGGTTCTTCTTTCATTGTGAGATGCTGAGGTGATGCCTCGTCTGTGGTATTGTTCATATGTTAAACCAGCAGCAAGCCCCATTGTTTGTTTATGAAAACCACTTGACACGTGATTCACTCCAGATTGCACTCGAACTGTTCTTGAACACTTCGAAGCACTTCTTGAACAGTGCATCGCTCACTTTCTGTGCTTGAATCTTATGTCTCTAATTGTTTCACCTATGTTCTGCACATTCAAATATGTGTCAACAGAACCAAATCACTTAATCTAACCTAGCTGTGCACACAATTATACAATATTAATACATATTTCAGAAAACTTTTTTCATCTTTTATTTAGACAATTCGCTAAATTATAAGAATGGGGTCGGCAGCAGCTTGGAGGAGTATAATGCCGAGGATGGTTTGATAATTGAATCAAAATATCTAAGCTACACTAGGTCTAACTAGACCGAACCTACACTAGTCTAACTAGACCTAACCTACACTAGGTCTAACTAGACCTAACCTACACTAGTCTAACTAGACTTAACCTACACTAGGTCTAACTAGACTTAACCTACACTAGGTCTAACTAGACCTAACCTACACTAGGTCTAACTAGACCTAACCTACACTAGGTCTAACTAGACCTACTTATGACGGGTTGAAAGACGAGTAGGTCGCTTCTCTCCCTCTCATCGTCACGTTTAGTCCTTGTCCATCTGCCAATAAGCCTCATGCAGTTCAGAATGATTTATACTTCATCATATTATGACGTTGGGAATATTTGCGTCAACATGAGCCCCAGAGTTCATCTAGCTAAGCAAGTGACTTCCTTTGTTTCCAGATGTGTAGAGTGGATGTCTTCACCAATATTAACGACAACACCTCATTTAAGAACAGAATGCTGTAGACCCCAGCACCCACTTACCCCATCATCCGCTCCACCCATTACTTCTCCCGGCACCATTCAGCACAACCACCACCCACCTAAACCCATCTCCAACCCCCCAACCCCATCCTATCCCCATAGACTGACTCACACCACCCTCACCCCATAACTCAGGCCCTGGAGACTACATATCATCGGGACTTTCATTAGCTTTACATAAGGTACTCCCCCAATAAATGTCACCGTCGATGCCCAAACGCACACATTAGGCATATATCTGACTTAATACACGGCTCTATACCAGAGTTCTCTCTTCCCTTACTCTACCAGATCCATCAGTGGGACCACTAGTGGATCAGTGGTCCCATTGATCCACCACCCTCTCGGTCCCAACCTGCAGCCCTGGACACAAACATGGCTTTGTTATTCCACGCTGTCTGGGACTGTCGACGTCTGGATTTGACCGACGTGCAGTGCCGGCCAGGTCCTAACGTAGAACTCGTCGCTATGTTATTGGGTCGCTCGCTGGCAAGTCCGTAGATGGAGAAGGTAGTCGATGGTTGGGTGAGTTAGTTTGCATGTATATCGCTGAGCAATTATGTGGCAAGGTCATCTTCTAGTCAGGTCAGGAGATGGCCAAATGGTTTTCAATGAATCGCTGATTAGGTCATTCCCTGCTCTGGTTTATGGATGGGGGGAAGCGAGCAACTGGTCGCGATGACTTTATAGGCAGTTGAGCAAACAGCAATCGTGTTGCAATGTCCCTTAAGGTGGCAAGCCTTCACTCTGGTTCTGAACAGGCTACCTGTTCTTCATTCTGGCTCTTGACGTGCATCAGTTGTCCCTCACTGAAGCACTGAAGCTCACTGTCGGCTATATTCTTATAGCCAAGCATCAGTTAACATCCATCTCTCATTACTCAATACTACTCAACCAATTCTCATCACTAGTCACCCATCACCCATTATAAGTCACCCACTATTACTAATCGTCCATTATTTCCTTCAACTCTTCATTCTTCAAGGAAGGTCGTTACTGCCAAATAGATGCTCTGGGGAATTGATAACCCCTCATGAATGATATTAGAGGTATTTATTGTAATCAATACTAGAGGAAGAACAGGCAGGTTGGCAGTGCTGTTTCTGATAAATAATTCGTTTAGTAAGGGACAGGAAGCCTGTGTGTTATATATATGTATTTTAGGCTGGTATTGAGGTCCTCCCTAGATCACTACTACTGTCTCTCCCCAGGATACAGCACCACTACAGTTGCCTAACTCCCGGGTACCTATTTACTGCTAGGAGAACAGATGCATTAAGTGAAAGAAAACGTCTTCAACCATTTCTGTTACGCCCGGGAGTCGAACCCTGGATCCCAGATTATGAGTCGAGAACGAAGCCAACTGTACTTCCAGAGAGAATAGGCTCATTCCTCTCAATGTTTGATGATATAAAAATTACGACGAGAATTAAGAAGGTGGAAAATAGAAATAACAAAAAACAAATACCTGGTCATAATGTAAGAAAAGTCCAATACATGGCTAGTGGAGTTTAACTCAAATACGTGCAGTGTAATAAAACAATAAATGTGCAGCAAGGCGCCAAACACTAGATACCAAATTGGAGATTAAATCCGAAGCAGTTTCCTGAAGCCCACATCACTCTGATATCATCAGTGGCATTTTCTAGCCTGGCCAACATAAGAACCGCCTTGAGCAATATGAGCAAGGAATCATCTAGGACTTATATACTACACATCAGACCAATCCCGAAATATACAATGCCAGCGTGGATTTCTTATCAAGACAAATACTAAACCACGTTTGAAAAATTTCAGAGGTCTGGCACCAGACTTGTTCCAAAATAGCAGTCATGAGTTTAAGGAAAAGCTATAGGGCTAAAACCTCACGCCGCTGGACAACAGATAACTTAGAAGAGACATGATTATCGTGATTATCACCTAATGCATCTGTTCACCTAGCAGCAATAGGCATCCCGGAGTAGCTTGTGGGGTTGTATCTTGGCAAGGGTGAGGGGTTCGACCATGTGGGGACCTCGATACAGGCCTAAAAGTTCTTAGAAATATCAATGTTTCTAATGAAACATAGTTTTCTAAAA
>WNGS01003388.1:8794113-8814391 GCA_020271785.1 Procambarus virginalis
AATGCATTCATAGTAAATATTATCAAGAACAGTGTAGCTTTTGGCACGGTGAAATATCACTTTGAGTGCAGTGAGAATAAGTTAGTGATCGTGAGATCAGTGAGGTGGTGTATCGCACCTATTGGATCATAAGTATGTCATGTGAATGGTAAATATAGTGGTTCGCGAAAAGTTAAAGAAAAGGGCGCGTGGCGCCAGAGAAAAACAAGCACTAATCTTCTCACGAGTACTAGGGTGGCGACCAGCTGATATTGACAGGTGACGCGTGGCGCTGGTGTGTACTCACCTATATGTACTCACCTATATGTGTCTGCAGGATCGAGCATTGACTCTTGGATCCCGCCTTTCGAGCATCAGTTGTTTACAGCAATGACTCCTATCCCATTTCCCTATCATACCTGGTTTTAAAATTATGAATAGTATTGGCTTCCACAACCTGTTCCTTAAGTGCATTCCATTTTCCCACTACTCTCACGCTAAAAGAAAACTTCCTAACATCTCTGTGACTCATCTGAGTTTCTAACTTCCATCCATGTCCCCTCGTTCTGTTACTATTCCGTGTGAACATTTCGTCTATGTCCACTCTGTCAATCCCTCTGAGTATTTTATACGTTCCTATCATGTCCCCCCTCTCCCTTCTTCTTTCTAGTGTCGTAAGGCATAGTTCCCCAGGCGCTCCTCATACCCCATCCCTCGTAGCTCTGGGACGAGTCTCGTTGCAAACCTCTGAACCTTTTCCAGTTTCATTATGTGCTTCTTTAGATGGGGACTCCATGATGAGGCGGCATACTCTAAGACTGGCCTCACGTAGGCAGTGTAAAGAGCCCTAAATGCCTCCTTACTTAGGTTTCTGAATGATGTTCTAACTTTTGCCAGTGTAGAGTACGCTGCTGTCGTTATCCTATTTATATGTGCCTCAGGAGATAGATTAGGTGTTACGTCCACACCCAGGTCTCTTTCGCGCGTCGTCACAGGTAGGCTGTTCCCCTTCATTGTGTACTGTCCCTTTGGTCTCCTATCTCCTAGTCCCATTTCCATAACTTTACATTTGCTCGTGTTGAATTCCAGTAGCCATTTCTCTGACCATCTCTGCAACCTGTTCAGGTCCTCTTGGAGGATCCTGCAATCCTCATCTGTCACAACTCTTCTCATCAACTTTGCGTCATCCGCAAACATCGACATGTAGGACTCTACACCCGTAAACATGTCGTTAACATATACAAGAAATAGAATTGGTCCCAGCACCGATCCTTGTGGTACTCCACTTGTTACTGTTCGCCAGTCCGACTTCTCGCCCCTTACCGTAACTCTTTGGCTCCTTCCTGTTAGGTAGTTCCTTATCCATGCTAGGACCTTTCCCCCTACCCCCGCCTGCCTCTCGAGTTTGAATAGCAGTCTCATGTGCGGTACTGTATCAAAGGCTTTTGGCAGTCCAGAAATATGCAGTCTGCCCAACCATCTCTGTCCTGTCTTATCCTCGTTATTTTATCATAGAATTCCAGAAGGTTTGTTAGGCACGATTTCCCTGTCCAGAACCCATGTTGATGCTTGTTCACAAACCTAATGTTCTCCAGGTGTGCAACCAGTCGTAGCCTAATTATTCTTTCCAGTATTTTACAGGGGATGCTTGTCAGTGATACAGGTCTATAGTTAAGTGCCTCCTCCCTATCGCCTTTCTTGAAGATCGGCACGACATTTGCCTTCTTCCAGCAACTGGGCAATTCTCCCGACATAAGTGACTCATTAAAGATCATTGCCAGAGGCACGCTGAGGGCCTGCGCTGCTTCTTTAGTATCCACGGTGATACTTTGTCTGGTCCTACTGCTTTAGATGCATCTAGAGTTGTCAACTGTTTCATTACTCCACTGTCACCTCTATATCTGATAGTCTTTCATCTAGGGTAACCCCTTCCAACAATGGGAGCTGCTCGGGCTCGGTAGTGAACACTCCATGGAAACTGGCATTCAGTGCCTCACAGATTTCCTTGTCACTTTCAGTATATGTCCCCTCTGCCTTCCTTAGTCTTGTCACTTGGTCGTTCACCGACATTTTTCTTCTTATATGACTGTGTAGTAGCTTAGGTTTTTTTTCGCTGTGATTGCAATATCGTTCTCATAGTCCCTTTCTGATGTCCGTCTGATGTTAATGTAATCGTTCCTAGCTCTGTTCCTAAGTGTGTGCCATTCAGTGTGCTCCAGATTATCTGCACAAGAGAGAGCAGCTGTTGTACTTGTTCTGATGTATTTATTGATGCATAAATATCTCGTTGTTTTTAAGTAAAATACCAAAAAGTCCTTGGTGTTTGTATCATCCCCTCCATATACCTTGTGACTGCGAAAAAATAAAGAAGACAGAGTGACAGAAATAATTACTTGCCTGATATCAAACTAATCGAGCTTGCTCTTGCCACAATTACCACAATTACGCAACACCACTGTAGTGTTACTGGACACCTGAAAACACCAGTTGGCGACCTTGTAAGTAGTGTAAGAGTCCTTGCCGGGGCGGGCACACAAATTGAGGGAACAATCTGTGTCTCCACTCACTCTTCGACCTGAGGCTGGTTGAGGGATCGACTGGGGTACTCTCCTGGGCGTACAGTGGCGCCGAGAGGATCGAGTGAAGACCTGTAGGACTACGGTGAGTAACGGCCATCGTCAGAACAAACGCTTTGAGAGGATATCTGGGATAAAGTCCTTGCATACCGTTGCTCACCCCCGTGAACCCCGACATTGGCGACCTTGCCAGGATCACGAACAAGATAAAGGTTGTAATTGTGGTACGTTGTTTGTGGTATTAGATATCAGGCCTAGGTTATCACTCATAGTCACAAGATGGAGGATGATCAAGTAACGAGTTTTATTGACACAAGAGACGAGCAAGTACTGGAGAAGTGCACCAGGGCACAGCTGCAATCGATCGCCGACCACTTTGGGATAAAGTTGAGAGCTTCCAAAGTGGGAGAAAGAAGACTCGAGATCATGGCACAGCTCAGGGCACGTGATGAAGCCTTCGGAGAGGAACGGCCACAGACACCTGCCAGTGTGGGAGCATCGGTGGCAGCAGCCGGGGTTCCAGCGGCAGCAGGCGCAGCGTTAAGCTGGATATAATGAAGCTGCAGCTGGAAGCACAGCAGCGCAGAGAAGAACGAGAAGCACAGCTGCACAAGGAAGAGCGCGAACAAGAAGCACAGCTGCGCAGGGAAGAAAGAGAAGCACAGCTGAAGCGCGAGGAAGCAGAACGAGAAGCACAGCTGCGCAGAGAAGAACGAGAAGCACAGCTGCACAGAGAAGAACGAGAAGCACAGCTGCACAGAGAAGAACGAGAGGCACAGCTGAAGCGTGAGGAAGCAGAACGAGAGGCACAGCTGCGTAGGGAAGAACGAGAGGCACAGCTGCAACATGAGGAGCGCGAGCCCGAAGCTAGGATAAAGCAGCTAGAGGTTGAGGCTAACAAGGAGGTGGAGCTGAGGCGAGCTGAGCTAGGACTAGCTCCACCTGCCCCATCACAGCAAGAAGACCGCCGAGTGAGAGAGAGGGATTTGCCCGTCTTCGTGCCTAATGAGGCTGAGGGCTTCTTCGACCACTTTGAGAGGGTCGCTACCTTGAAGAAGTGGCCGAGGGCAGAGTGGGCGGAGCTGGTTCAGGGAAGGCTCACTGGTGAAGCTCGTGAAGTCTACAATATGCTCGACCTCCAAGAATGTACCAACTACGATGCAGTAAAAAGGGCCGTGCTCCATTCGTTCAAGCTGACGCTGGAATGCTACAGAAAGAGGTTCAGAGAATGTACCCGATCGCCAGGAAAATCATATGCGGAGACGGCGAGGGACATGGAAAGGAAATTCCTGAAATGGCTGGAGTCAGAAGGAGCAAGGTCGGCTGAAGACATCAAGAGGCTGATGGTCATGGAGAAGTTCATGTCCGTGCTCTCTCCCGAGATTAGGGTGAGAGTAAAGGAGGCGGACATCAAGGACCTGAGAGCCGCGGCCGATCGAGCTGACATGCTGGAAGAAGCCTTGCGTCCACGTCGAGAGGGACAGCACCGACCGCCCGCATTCTCCAGTTAAGGGAGAAATTATAGAAGGTCGGACGGATGGAGGACGGGAGCGAGTTCTCCCAAGTCCTACCCCTCGAGTGGAGACGGCAGAGGACCAAAGAGTGCTGTGGAACCGTCAAAGAAGTCCCCGAAGGAGAGCTCAAGAGATATTGTTATTGTTACGACGGGCGATGCTGAGAAGGAGTCGCTGGAAGGCGCAAGGGAAGTCCGTGGAAGAAGAAGGATCCGCTGCTACAACTGCGGATTAATTGGACACGTCGCGCGCGAATGCAGACGTCCTAAGCAGCGGGGATACGTTGCTTTTGTGCGAGTGGACGACCGGATAGCCAAAGGAGTGCGGGATGGACCAGTACTTAATGAGAAAAGAGCTAACCCGTTCCTGCGCGAGGGAACTGTAAGGATGGGGACGCAGACCCCATCCCGGTGAAGATGTTGAGAGACACAAGGGCGGAATTTACCCTGGTGAGCGAAACCCTGTTCCCCGAGGGTCACGGGAGTACCAGTGTGGGAGAGGCAAGTGTGACCACTGTGGGAGGCCCAGTGCGGATGCCCCTACACTGGGTAACCCTGAATTCAGATTACGGATGCCAAACCCTAGTAGTGGGGCACTGTGCATCGATGCCCAAGATGCACAGGTCATCTTGGGAAATGACGCATATGGAGGACGAGTCCTCCCGAACCTCGTGAAGGATGAGGGATGATTGGAGCACTGCGAGAAGAAAGGTGGAGTGTTCGACGCCTGTGGGGACAAAAAAGAAATCGCCATGGAGGCGTTCCCTGTCTGTGCTGTAGTTCCAAGGCAGTGCGAAGGACAAGGAGGGTGTGGATCTGATAAGGCCGACGAGGAGACGTCCAACGGCCTGGAAATCGATCACCCCTTCAGGGAACCCGGAGAGCGAGTGGAGGGCGAAGGCAGCCCGGATGGTGAGGTACAGGTGACCCTCACCAGTTCTCCTGGAGGTGGACCGCACTCGTCTCGAGGAGCTGAAGCGGGCAGAATTCCCCAAATTGATTCGTGAGGCAAAAGGAGGACGTGTTGGTCCCGAGAGGGCCACTCATTTCAACAGACAAGACGGCATGTTAGTAAGACAGTGGAGACCTATAAGGATGGAGGCCGGAGAGGCATCTCCAGGTACAAGAAACTGGGTAGTGTTGCCGGCCCAGCGCAGAGCGGCAGTGTTGGGTCCGTCGCACGCTGTTGACTCTGCGGGTCGCCTAGGGGTGACCACGATGCAGCGTTCGACGTCGAGAGGAGTGGCCGGGCAACTACAACGATTATTCTCTTCGGTAGGAATGCCCGGAGAAATTGAGAAAACTGTGGAAGTATATTCCAGTCTGAGTGGTTCAGAGAGACGATGACAGGTTGGGGAGTGATGCAGATTCGGTCGTCGCCCTACCGATCGCAGTCGAAGGGGGCGATCGAAAGATTCCACTCCATCTCGAAGACAGTTCTGAGAATGTTCTGCGAAGGGCAGGAAGACGAGTGGGAAGAGAGAGTGGACCCTGTTTCGTTGGCCATTCGCAACGCGGTGGCAGAACCGTTAAACTTCTCACAGTTCCAGCTGGTGAACGGACACGAGGTGTGGAGCCCTCGATCCGTGATAGAAAAGCAGTGGGCGCCAAGGATGACCTTGGGAACGGTCAACAGACACATGAGGAGTGTCTCACATTGGCGGCTGGAGTACTGGCTTTAAAAGTCAAGCTTTTTAGTGGGCAGGACCACGTAGTCGCAGATGCGTTGTCCCGCTTACACTAACCAGACATGACTCTTATTTTAAGGGGAGGGGTATGTGACGATGTCCCCCCCCCTTCTAATTCTCCCACGCCTGCTGTAAGAGTCATGTCCACTTTACCCGAGCGTTCTCTACGTTGCGGGCCTCAGTTTGACATATGTGGGAGAGTATAGTGTTCTCGCAGAGCCAAGAAATTAGTAAAAGAAGAGTATTTTGGCCTGTGGTATAGGCCCTTTAGGAAGCCAATATGGCGCTGGCTACTCTGTTCTCCCGCCAAAACTGTGTGACATCAGTGACACCAGATTGGTCACCGTCAGCGACGTGGCACTGGGAGCCAATGAAAACCTCCCTTGGCAAATGTGACGTCACATAGGCAGGGGGTCCAGCCGTAGCGACGCGTTGGCGCCATCAGTCTCACACGGCACATCTTCGAGGCAGGACGTGCGCTAAGGAATCCTGTCAAGTGGACGGATTACCCGAGCTCCGGTGGATATAAGCGTCTCCTGTTGTCAGCACGCACTCTGAGAGGTCTTCCTTCATCCCAGGTGTGGACCAAATAAGGAATTGACGGAATATTGAGCAACAAGTGCTCCGGGACAGGTGCGTTGCAAGAAGTGGACCGGGCATTGACGTGTGTGACGTCTTTGGCAGTTCACCCGTGTAGGAGGCAGCTTAGCGGCCGGGCCATTCCACCGTGAGGGAACCTAGTTGACCGACTTGTCAACTAGGTTGGACGTGTGATCGACGGTCCTGTCAAGTTTGACAGTAAGACGACAATCCCGTGGAACCTTACGAGTCACCAGTTGTATGCAAGCACGTCGAGAAGTCTTCCTTCATTCCATGTGTGTGGACCGGCGAGGGAATTGACAGTATATTGAGCTTCAAGTGCTCTGGAGTCGGGTGCTGTGCAGGTGGAGCTTAAGCAGTATCGTCTGGGACGACTGATAACTTCACAGTGACATCGTAGTGGCGGGGCCAGTTCCACTGGGAGTACAGTGACAAGGAACTAATTGGGAATCCGTACGACTACCGCCGAGACGTAGGCTGGATGCCGTAATTGGGAGGAAAGTTAACGGCCAGGAGACCGACTCCGACCCTGCAAGGCGTGGAGGAGGAGCACGGACCTGCAGTGGACAGAAGCGGTGAGACGCGATCATCCTGAGACGTTGGCTTGTGTTTCTGGAGGGTGTACGAGGCAAGAGCCTGGACCAGGAGCTGCAACTCAACTCTCATCATAGGATAGGTGAAGTAGGTGTTTACAGTTACCCTCCCAATTCCCCTTTAGTTAGCTATATATATATATATTTGCCAGAGTATCTTTCATGTAGTGAGCAAGTCTCACCTGGATCTATGTCACAGAGGGCACAGTGTATATAGTGAGGCTATACAGAGCACTCACAGTATTCATTATATATATATATATATATATATATATATATATATATATATATATATATATATATATATATATATATATATGTGTGTGTGTGTGTGTGTGGTGGGTGCAAGCACCAGGATTTACTAAAGAATTTGCTGTGACTAGAATTTATTTCCTGTGATCATTATACATATTTACTAGTGAACCAGTTATTGGTGATAGGCTATGAGCCCAGTCTTTATATATCTATGATTTATATATGTATATGCCTGTGTATTGATTAATGATTTATCTATGTATATGCCTGTGTATTGGATAATTTCATATATGTGAAGTGATTACTTATGATATCGCCTTTTTAAGAGGAATTATAGATTCAAAGAACAGTACAGTGATTAAGCGCGTTCATAGTAAGTATAATCAAGAACAGTGTAGCTTCTCGGTACAGTGAAATACCACTTTGAGTGCAGTGAGAATAAGTTATAGATCGTGAGACCAGTGAGGTGGTATGTTGCATCCTAATGGAATCATAAATATGTCATGTGAATAGTAAATATAGTGGTTCGCGAAAAATTAAAGAAACGGGGCGCGCGGTGCCAGAAGAAAAACAAGCAATAATCATTCTCACGAGTACTAGGGCGCGGACCAGCTGATATTTGACAGGTGACGTGAGGGGTGGAAGTGTGTTGCCATATCGGTGTGCTCCAGATTATCTGCACAAGAGAGAGCAGCTGTTGTACTTGTTCTTGCGTGTTTGTCAATACATAAATATCCAGTTGTTTTTAAGTAAAATACCAAAAAGTCCTTAGTGTTTGTATCATCCCCTCCATATACCTTGTGACTGCGAAAATATAAAGAAGACAGAGTGACAGAAATAATTACTTGCCTGATATCAAACTAATCGAGCGTGCTCTTGCCACAATTACCACAATTACGCAACACCACTGTAGTGTTACTGGACACCTGAAAACACCATTTGGCGACCTTGTAAGTAGTGTAGGAGTCCTTGCCGGGGCGGGCACACAAATTGAGGGAACAATCTGTGTCTTCACTCACTCTTCGACCTGAGGCCGGTTGAGAGATCGACTGGGGTACTCTCCTGGGCGTACAGTGGCGCCGAGAGGATCGAGTGAAGACCCGTAGGACTACGGTGAGTAACAATCGTCGTCAGAGCAACCGCTTTGAGAGGATATCAGGGATAAAGTCCTTGCATACCGTTGCTCACCCCCACGAACCCCGACAATATGTACATGTGTATGTAACATTAACAATTGTATAACTAGCTTCAAAAGACTGTCATAGTCTAGCTAAATGAACTATGGGGTTCAGTTCCTGAACCGATTATGTGCCTCTGTAACCCTTTCCATAACTGAACGGGATGGGTATGTGGTGCATAACGCAAAAAGAAATTTAAGAAAAAACTGTACATATCAGAATGGTACATACAGATGAAAGCCATTTTGAGTCTGGCATGTGTAGCAAAAGATTTAGAGATTGTGGAACCATAATACAGCACATTTTAGTCCATATAAGATGTTAAATCTCACAGGTGTCCAAAGTGTTGGAAGAGATTCAGGCTGCCTGAAAATATCAAGAGGCGCAGGATGGCACCATGTTCAATGGGTGAGTGGAGGGGTTATCTTGAGATAATTTCGGGGTTTAGCGTCCTCGACCAGGTCTCCTATTTGTTACACATCCCCAGGAAGCAGCCTGTAGCAGCTGTCTGACTCCCAGGTACCTATTTACTGCTAGGTGAACAGATGCATCAGGGTGAAAGAAAGTCAGCCCATTTGTTTCCGCCTCTGCTAGGGATGGAACCCGAAACCTTAAGACTACGAATCCTGAGCTCTGTCCACTCAGCCGTCAGGCCCCCATTGTGTGTGCAGGATAAACATAACAATGAAATTAGCTCACTACATATGTAAGTTTCTCAGTTTAAAGATAACGAGCATTTTTTATATGAAATTCTTTTATTCAATGTTTGCAATAAAGATTCAGATAAAGTTAATATCAATATTTATATATATGGCTAGGTAAGCCATTTGTAATTCATTTTGTTTGTTTTTATTGTGAAATTAAATCTAGGTGAAACTTTACAAAAAAAAATATTCTGCAAAAATTATGTTAGGTAAGGGTTTGTCCTAGCTAAAATTAAGCAGTTTAAAGTTCAAAAACAGTTTTTTCAGTTAGTTAATACTTAGGCCAATAATTAGGCCTAAAACTTAAATTAAGGCCTGAGGGGGGTAATTAGGCCTATACACAGAAATTAAAAAGAGAGAGGGGGGGGGAGTGGAAGAACGGGGAGGGATGATGGGGATGAGAACGGAGCGCGTCAAGGGGAAAATGGTAGAAGGGTGGGAGGGTAGACAGACAATCCTGGGCACAACAGGATACCCTCCAATAGTATGTATGCATTTTTGTATTATCTGAATTTACCTGAGAGCCACTAACACTAATGGACTCGACGAGGGCAGGAAACCTGCGGCTTGTCGAAAGCCCTCCCATTTGCTTTGATGATCTTATCCAGTTCAGTACCTCTACAACATGACAGAGATCAGGGAAAATGCCATAGGAGCAAAGGAAAGGCAACCAACCAGCGAGATGATAACATGCAGATAAACACAAGATTGAACTCTCTCTCTCGCACCCTCCTTAGGTCCTGGTTAAACCTTGATGCCCAGTGGCCGTCTGGACGCCTCCTCCGCCTGGGAGCCGCCGGATCATGTTTTTTTTGCGATTTGGATTTGATACTGCCGTTTGGCATCCCTATTCAACGGTCCGGTTGTACGAAACCTGGCACACATATAACCTTGGGTCACGGGATTGTTGGTAGATTTTTTTTTCGACGTGTTCTGGCTAGTTTTCCCGGAGGGGTGACGGTGTCCAGCGGGGAGAGTGTCCAGCGCTGGTTTGGCTGAGAGGTGCCAGGAGTTGGTGTATCTTGGTGGGCTCCTGGTGTGCCCTCAGATGTGGTTGGCGGCTGGCTTCTGCTCTGCCAAGGGGCACTGGATAACTTTTGCGTTTTAGTTGGGGGCCGAGTTTTTGGTTTTGCTACCCAGTGTTCTTTGTGTGGGGCGGGGCATGTGCTTGTCACCCTGAGGGACTCTTGGGCTCCCCAATCATCTGACTGCGTTTCTTTGCCGCAAGACATAGTAATTTCCAGTGATTGGACTCACTCGTTTCGTGATTAGGTTTGGAGTTTCACCTTTCCAGGCTTCGTGAATAACCCTTTACTGGTACATCGGAGCGCATCCGATCCCATGATTGTCGCCCCCCCTATATCAACAACAACAACACCCTCTTTAGGGTGTTTGGTCTAGATTGGGTCGGGTGTTGGACTAATGCGCGTCTGGGATCCTCTCGGACGTAGATTCGAACCCTTGTTACTGCCCTTGTAGATTTGTTCACACCCTCCTTAGATTTGTAGTTACAGAATATATGTGTGTGGATCAGAAACTTGTGTTTGCTTGACCCTAGTCTGGTTACTATTATGGCACTAAAGTAGTAACCCTGGAGTCGATTCCACATCAGTGTTTCCCCAGAAAGGGTGTAAACAAACCATGGTGTCCGCGTTCGATCTACCAGCATACCTTCCGTCTGACCAAGAGGTATGGTTTGCACAGATAGAGGCCTTCTTGACGCTTACAAGGTAACTAATGATGCAGAGCAATATGCATTCACTGTGACGGCATTGCCTACAGAAACCATTCAGGAGGTATGAGCTGTGGCTATGACACCGCTAACCACAAACAGATTTACCGCCCTGAACACTGCTCTCCTCGCTGCAGCCAAGGAATGTAGAAGCCGCCAGCGTGACCTGCTTTTCACCAAAAACAGCTTTTGCAGCCTCGAGGATTGGACACCATTCCAAATGCTCCTGCAGCAAATGCAGCTCTTTCTATGACTGGCAAGTGGAGCATGTGGCAATGACCTGCTCCGGGTTCTGTTCCTACAACACTTGCCCTTATACATTCTTCGCATGTAACTGCTTGCCCAGAGCGACGTCGTGACACCAGAGAGCCTGGCGAGAACAGCAGACCGAATCCATAGTGCACCAGGCGACTCCCTCTAGTCAAGAAATATCCTTCCCTCTGACCACTCGACAGTGACGACCCAAATGAACAGCCAACACCTCAGTGCTATTCAGAGCTGTCAACATTCCCAGTGCAAGTCCCACAGCCCGTCCTTGACGCCCAACTCCCAACCGAGACTACTGCGACTACCAGCGCAGGTTTGGGGCGAGAGCCCGGAACTGCCTCCAGCCAGTAACCCCGCCGCCTTGGATGATTCACTTTTATATATGTTTGATCGTACCTCCCGGCACTGTTACGTCGTTGACACGGGTGCTTCAGTCTCTGTTATCCCTCCTCCAGCGCACAAGCCAGCTCACACTCCACACCAAGACATAGTTGCTGTCAATGGTACTGTCGTACCTACCTACGGCGATAGTGTGGTCACTCTTGACTTTTCTGACCTCAGCCGCCTCACATGGACGTTCCGCGTTGTTGAAGTTAATATGCCTATACTGGGGTGCGACTTCTTACGCCATCACAATCTCTTGGTGGATGTGACGTGTGGTGGACACCAGCGGGTGAGTACAGAGCAACGGCTACTCACTAGCCCTGCCCTGCATAACTCTCCTAACCTGCAGAACCTTTTGGGAAAATTTGAGGACATCATCAAGCCACAGCAGCCAAACGCCAAGGTTAAGCACACAGTCACCCATCGTATTCGCCCACGCCAGCCAACGCCCACCAACCAACGCATGACCGCGCCGACTACCGCCAGAGCGTGTCCAGGTGGCGAAGGACAAATGTGACAAGCTGCTGGGTTTGTACGATACCCTAACAGCAGCAGGGCATCTCTACTGCATATGGTGCCGAAGACAACTCCAGGAGATTGGCGTCCCTATGGGGACTACAGAGCACTAAATGTTCACACTCTGCCAGATTGTTGAACCCAATCCCACACATTCAGGAGTTCTCTAACATGCTGCAACAACATTCTCGAAAATAGATTTGATGAGAGCATTTCACAAAATCCCAGTGGAGCAAGCTGCAGACATCGCCAAAACTGCAATTACAAAACTTTTTTGGCTTATTTGAATTTATTAGGATGCCGTTTGGTCTTCGTAATGCAGTGCAGACATTCCAACGCTTCACTGATCAGGTCGTCAGAGACCTACCCTTCTGCTATGCCTACAATGATAACCTCCTAATAGTGAGTCGCTTTCTGACTGACCATCGGAAGCATCTTTTTATTCGTTTTGCTCGACTCTGTGACTATGGCCTGCAGATTAATCTAGAAAAATGCATTTTCGAGATACCCGAGTTCAACTTCCTTGCACACCGAGTGTCCTCCATAGGTATTCTGCCATTGGAGGAGAAGATCGAGGCTATCCGAGAGTTTCCGACACCCACCACACCTAAGAGGCTTCAAGAATTCCTGGGTGTTAATATTTACCATAGGTTTATCCCACACTGTTCTGACATCCTGTAACCTGTATACACCTTCCTGTTATGGAAAGGTATCAGGACGTGTTAATTTATCGCACCAAATTAAGATTAAAAGTGTGATATATGATTACAATTAATAAACTATTGCAGAAGGAGCCAAGACAACTATCGTGGGTGTTGTTACGATCAGCACTGCTCGTCTGGTGGCGGGAAATCTGGTAGCCAATCAGAGTCGCCGACTGAGACAACAACTGCACCGATAAATTTGAGCACATTTAGTACTCCACTCACTCCATCGACGATTACATCAATTCTTGACTAGCTGTCCAGAGTCATAATCGACCTAAGCACTGCTCCACTCCGAAATACAGTGTGATGGTTCGACATACTAGGCGTTTGATAGAGACGCCTGAAGAATATGTGTACAGTTTGTTGGAATGGCATTGAGGGAGGTGCCTGAGAAAGTTACGTGAAATTTGTAGACTGAAATAGTGCAAAAATATTTTTTGCAGGTTGCAATTCTTTCTTTTAACCATGTCTTGGCACAGTTGACTAAGATGCGTCTGGGATCATCCTAGGCATAGATTCAACCCTCATCACGGCCCTTGTGGATTTATTCAACATGTATATATGAAGACCATACTTTTGTAATATATATTTGTCTTTGGATAATACAGACAAGGCAGTTAACTTGGTTTATTTTTTTCCAAAGATTTCTAGATCTTGGTCAGGGCTCAGCCTTATGTGTGTCGCACCTGACGATTTGCCAGACTGGGGGAGAATGACTCCTGACAGAAAACATGAAATAAGACCTCGTTGGATATAAATGATATCACTATTGGTACGCATGTGTTGGGGTTACTCCACAGCAGGAAGTTAGATCCCAACACTCCTCTGTGGGCGTAGGCAGGCGTCCAAGGTACCCCTGCTATGGTCACCAGAGGCAGAAGTAGCGCTCACCAACCTTAAGAAAGAGCTAGTTCAACTTGCTCTCCTCGACCATCCTGTGTTCGGTGCACCAACTAGCCTTTCAACGGATACCTCCAACACTGCTATTGGAGTGGTACTACATCAATTTATCGACGACACCTGGCGACCCATTGCTTTCTTTTCAGCAAGCTTAACGCTGGCAGAGACAAAACACAGCACAATTGACAGGGGAACTCCTTGCTATATATACAGCGATTCAACACTTCGCGCATTTTCTCGAGGGACATGACTTTCACGTCATCACCGACCACAAACCACTGGCTGATGCCATGGCAGCAAAAGGAGAATCACACTCGCTGCAAGTCACTCGACATTTAAGCTACATATCTCAGTTCACGACTGACATCAGGCACGTGAAGGTGACTGAGAATGTCGTCGCCGATGTCCTCTCTCGACCTGGCATGTGTGCACTTTTTCCCGAGACGACCCACATCGATTACGCAGAATTTGCCAGAGCCCAAAGGCGTGACCCTGAACTCCTTCAATTGTGCACTTCGGCTCGTCGACGTACCTGTGCATAATTCTGAGGATACTATTACAAATGACACTTCTCTCATTGGCGTCCTACGGCCATATATTCCAAATATCCATCGGCAGAGGATCTTCACGGTTTTTCACTCCTTACCTCACCAGGACATCCGAGCTATACTGTGCCTCTTGACTACACGGATGATATGGCCAGGAATCATCACCGATGGTCGAAGCTGGGCTCGGAACTGCTCGTAATCGCTCGTAATCTCCAATGTCAGATATCAAAGATACATCGACATGCTCATACGCCTCTTCAGAACTTTATGTTACCATTGGAATTGATTTGAAGTGATGCATGTAGATATCGTCGGTCCATTTTCTCGATCCGGAGGGTGCTCATACCTACTAATGTATGTTGACCACTTCTCCTGATGGCCTGAGGCAATTCCTATTGTGGAGATGACTGCTGAGTCGGTAGTCCAGGCCTTCCTGCATGGGCGGGTCTCTCGTTTTGGAGCCCCTGCAACGATTGTCACTGATCAGAGTCGACAATTTGAGTCACGCTTGTGGAGGGAACTCATGCAGTTCCTTGGAACCCACACATAACCAAACTACGGCCAACCATCCTCAGACTAACGGGATGGTTGGACGATTTCACTGCAAACCGAAGGCGGCTCTATGGGCACAACCAGACCCGACTCCATAGATTGACAACTTTCCTTTGGTACTCCTTGGCATCCGTTTGGCACCTAAAGAGGACAGTGGGTTTTCAGTAGCTGACCTTGTATATTGTTCTGATCACTCCAACACCATGGAACAGCTTTGGAGGGCGATGTTTCAGATTCGTCCTACGCCGCCCCGTCACCCATTTACATGCCCTACCTACATACCCTAGGATGCTCTCTCTGCTAGCCATGTGTTTCTGTGGGTTGATGCGGTGCGTCAGCTGCTATAGAAGCCATACGAAGGACCTTCCCGGGTGCTGTCGAGGACTCCGAAATCCATTACTATCGACCGTCGTGGTGCTGAAGTGATTGTCTCCATCGTTCGGGTGAAAGCAGCATATTCCAAAGCCATGCCATCAGTGGCGGCCTCAGCTGCTGTTGTGGAGAAGGTCTGGTACCTGTCATGTTCGTAGCAAACGCACTATTCGTTTGTATGCTCTGCGTTTCATACGCCAGCATGTAGTAGGTAAACAACAGGGAGGGTGCAGGAGGCCTGCCATGCTTGAACGCTGCTAGTCATGTATCGTTATAAGTATTAAAGTCGGTAACCAAGCAATGGTTTTATATCAACCCTACAACCAAGACTTCCACTGCAACACAGAACACCATACTGGCGACGAGGATAAACAGTGAAAGCAGGTATTCGTCCAGCTCCAAACACTAGAGAAAAGCATGCTGTCTTGCCCACGAAGAGGAGGAAAAGTCGTGCTGCCTGTGCAACCTGTCCTCTTAAAAAGAACGTCGCTTTTGACCGTTTGCTCGTATGGCCGAATTTGGACGTAATTTGAAAATGAAAAAAATATGAAAATAAATTTGGGATTTTTTTTTCAACAACAGTAAGTTAAGGGTCCTCTGATAGGTTAGGTGGGCAGGAAATTCTCATAAAGTTTCAAAACGTTATGAAAAACGTTAATTTAAAGTGTCCTCTCATAACCTCTGCGCGTGCGCCGGACGACTCAAATAGAAAACGGAACAGAACGTCACTTTTGTGAGTCGATTTCATTTCAAATTACGTCGAAATTTGGCCATATCGCGCATACGGGCCAAAAGTGACGTTCTTTTTAAGAGGACGGGTTGGCCTGTGAACACCATACCAATGCTGTGTCTGTGAGTACCATACGAATGCTGTGTGCTGACTAATGCTGTGTGCTAACCAATTCTGTGTGCTACCAATGCTGTGTGCTGACCAATGCTGTGTGCTAACCAGTGCTGTGTTCTACCAATGCTATGTGCTAACCATGAAGCTTAGTGCTGACAAGCTGTGCGCTGAGGAAACTATGTGCTGACTCAACCTGTGTACTCACCTATTTGTACTCGCCTATTTGTGCTTGTGGGGGTTCAGCTTTGGCTCTTTGGTCCCTCCTCTCAACCGTCAATCAACTGGTGTACAGATTCCTGAGCCTACTAGGATCTATCATATCTACATTTAAAACTATGTATGGGGTCAACCTCCACCTCTTCACGGCCTAACGCATTCCTCCTGTTAACTACTCTGACACTGAAAATGTTCTTTCTAACGTCCCTGTGGCTCATTTGAGTACTCAGTTTTCACCTGTGCCCCCTTGTTCGCGTACCACCAGTGTTGAATAGTTTATCCTTGTCTACCCTGTCAATTCCCCTGAGGATTTTGTTGGTAGTGATCATGTCTCCCCTTACTCTTCTGTCTTCCAGTGTCGTAAGGTGCATTTCCCGCAGCCTTTCCTCGTAACTCATGCCTCTTAGTTCTTGGAATAGTCTAGTGGCATACCTCTGAATTTTTTCCAGCTTCGTCTTGTGCTTGACAAGGTACGGGCTCCATGCTGGGGCCACATACTCCAGGAATGGCCTTACATATGTGGTATATAAGATTCTGAATGATTCCTTACACTGGTTCCTGAAGGCTGTTCTGATGTTAGCCAGCCTCTCATATGCCGCAGAAGTAGTTCTTTCTATGTGGGCTTCAGGAGACAGGTTTGGTGTGATATCAACTCCTAGATCTTTCTCTCTGTCCGTTTCATGAAGTACCTCATCTCCTATTCAGTATCCTGTGTCTGGCCTCCTGTTTCCATCGCCTAGTTTCATTACTTTGCATTTACTCGGGTTGAACTTTAGCAGCCATTTGTTGGACCATTCATTCAGTCTGTCTAGGTCATTTTGTAGCCTCCTACTATCATCCTCTGTTTTAATCCTCCTCATAATTTTTGCATCGTCAGCAAACATTGAGAGAAACAAGTCTATACCCTCTGGGAGATCATTTACATATATCAGAAACAGTATTGATCCAAGGACTGACCCCTGCGGGACTCCACTTGTGACGTCTCGCCAATCTGAGACCTCACCCCTCACAGTGACTCGCTGTCTTCTGTTGCTTAGGTACTCCCTTATCCAATGGAGTGCCTTCCCTTTCACTCCAGCCTGCATCTCCAGATTTTTCACTAGCCTCTTGTGTGGAACTGTATTAAAGGCTTTCTTGTAATCCAAAAATATGCAGTCTGCCCACCCCTCTCTTTCTTGCCTGATTTTTGTTGCCTGGTCGTAGAATTCATTTAACCTTGTGAGGCAGGACTTGCCATCCCTGAACCCATGTTGATGCTGTTTTACAAAGTTCTTTCACGCAAGATGCTCCACTAGCTTTCTTTACACAATCTTCTCCATCAGCTTGCATGGTATGCAGGTTAGGTACACTAGCATGTAGTTCAGTGCCTCCTGTGTATTCCCTTGTATATCGGGACTACATTAGCTGCATTCCAAATTTATTGCAGTTCCCCTGTTACCTGTGATTTGTTATAAACTATGAAGAGTGGCAGGCACAGTGCTTCTGCTCCTTCCTTTAGTATCCAAGGGAGATTCCATCAGGACCTATTGCCTTTGACACATCCAACTCTAGTAAAATCTTCCTAACTTTCCCACTGGTAATCACAAATTCTTCTAGTGGTTCCTGGTTAACTGTTCCCTCTCTTATCTCTGGAATTTCTCCTTGCTCTAAGGTGAAGACGTCCTGGATTTTCTTATTCGGTTTCTCACACACTTCCTTGTTGTTTGTAGTGAATCCTTCTGCCCCTATCCTTAATTTCATTATCTGTTCCTTTACTGTTATTTTTCTCCTGATGTGGCTGTGCAGCAATTTAGGTTGACTATTTGCCTTGCTTGCGATGTCATTTTTGTAATGTCTTTCTGCCTCTCTTCTCATCCTGATATATTCATTCCTGGCACTCTGGTATCTTTCTCTACTCTAAAATGTCCTGTTATTCCTATAGTTTCTCCACGCCCTTTTACTTTGCTGCTTAACTAGCCTACATCTCTGATTAAACCATGGGTTTCTCATCTGCATTTCATTGTTTTCCTTTTGGACTAGGACAAACTTGTTTGCTGCTTCCTTGCACTTCTGCGTGATGTAGTCCATCATGACTTGGGCTGTCCTTTCCCTGAGCTCTGTTTCCCATGTTATATCTGTTAGGAATTTTCTTATCTCATAGTTTCCCTTTCGGAATGCCAGCCTTTTGTTTTCAGCACCCCTTCTCGAGTTCAATAATCCTTCTTCAACTAGATACTCAAACGCCAGTGCACTGTGGTCGCTCATTCCTACTGGGGCCTCAAAACCGATTTCCCTTATGTCGGAGTCGTTCAGAGTGAAAACTTGGTCGAGTCTCGCTGGTTCATCGTTTCCTCACATCCTAGTGGGTTCCCTGACATGTTGGCTTAGAAAGTTTCTTGTCGCCACCTCAACTAGTTTGGCTCTCCATGTATCCTCTCCTCCATGCGGTTCCTTGTTCTCCCAGTCTATCCTTCCTTGATTGAAGTCTCTCATGATGATCAGATGGGATCTATTTCTACAGGCAGCAGAGGCTGTTTTCTCAATTACAGTGTTAACTGCCATGTTCTTGTTGTCATACTCTTGCCCTGGTCTTCTGTCATTTGGTGGAGCATTATATATCACTATTACTACTACTCATGGTCCTCCCATTGTCATGGTGCCTGTTATGTAGTCTCTGAATCCCTCGCAGCCCGGGATGACCATCTCCTCGAAACTCCATTCCTTTCTCATTAGTAGGGATACTCCACCTCCTCCCCTTCCTTCCCTCTCTTTCCTTATTATAGTGTAGTCCTGGGGAAACACTGCATTCATTATGATTCCTGAGAGCTTTTGTTTCTGTTAGTCCGATTACATCTGGGTTCACTTCTTGTGCTCTTCCCCTTAGTTCACTTGCCTTGCTTGTGATTTCATCTATGTTCGAGTACATCACCATGAAACTGACTCTCTTCTGTCCTTTCTCAGATCCTATTGCTTTCCATGAAGCAGGGAAACAGGGAGGGACCGGGATGGGAGCCCAGCAAACACAGAACGTTTGTGAACGTTTTTAAATGGTGCCACAAAGGTAATACTCTAACATTTGACATAAATACGTATATCTGACGTTCTTAAAACCACTAGATATAACTAAAAACATGTATTCTTGAGACACGGTTTTTTAAGATTTATGTAAAAATTTAAAAATAATAGTGAATGCTATGGAATTATAATATTTTCTTGCTTTATATATAAAAATATAAAAATTTCAGTCAACATTTCGTTTTTTTTGTTTACTTTATGTAAACCTATCCAATTTACGTTCTTATAACATAAATATAACATTTATATGTCGTCAATATAACGTTATTTACACGACATCGTTACGTTATTATAATGTTATATTAACGTATAATTCCTGTATAAAAACAAATATATATTGAGCTTATATTTTAAACCTTGTAAAATTGTCGTAAAACTTGGAATAAGACAGTAAGCATGCTTTATTTATGAAAATATAGAAACAAATCAACAAAATCATAAACCACATGTCACCCCTATATATAATTCTTTAGTTGTCTTTCCAGAGAATGTAATTTAAGCTTTGACAATCTTTCTTCAAATGACAGGTTTCTAATTTGGGGTATTAACTTTGTTATTCTTAACTGGAAGCATTCTAGTAAATTTTGAACCTTAAATTTTGAAATTAAAATAAATTGAACCCCATGCACAGATACCATAATTAAGATAGGGATAGATTAGTGCATGATATAGAGAGATGAGACCAGAGTTAGGTACATAATATCTGATTTTGGAGAGTATCCCAACTGTTTTAGCGATTTTCTTAGTTATGTGTTGTATGTGGGTACTGAAGTTTAGTCTCTTGTCTAGGAATAGGCCAAAAAACTTTCCATCTTTTTTATTGCTAATGTTTACATTATCTATCTGAAGCTGAATTGCATTTGTAGATGTGCTTCCAAATAAGATGTATAGTAGGTCTTTGCTATGTTAATTGTTAGCTTGTTGGTTGACATCCATATGTGGACTTTTTTTAGTTCATTATTACAACATTATTTAGTGTATGTGGGTTGGGGTTAGAGTAGATGAGGGTAGTATCATCAGCAAACAAAATAGGTTTCAGAATGTTAGAGACATTAGGCAGATCATTGATGTATATAAGAAATAGGAGGGGTCCCAAGATG
>WNGS01003388.1:8835048-8856879 GCA_020271785.1 Procambarus virginalis
GAGACACACAGAGTAATGGAATCGTGAGAAACACAGAGTTAAGATTTAGTGGTGAGAACACGAAGTTATGAGTTGAGTGCTGAGAAACATGGAGTGGTGAGAAGCATGGATTTAAAATTGAAGTTGTGAGAAAACAAGAGTTAATAATGGAGTAGTGACAAACACTGAGGTTATGTTGAAGTAGTGAGAAACACCTCACTGGAGTGGTGAGAAACTCGGAGTTAGTATTTAAGTGGTGAGAAACACGGAGTTAAAATGAAGTGGTGAGAAACAGAGTTAATAATGAAGTGTTGAGATATACGGAACTATTATTGGAGCAGTGAGAAGCACGGAGTTAGTAATGGTGTGGTGAGAAACGCAGAGTTAATATTGGAATGATGAGAAACACAGAGTTAATATGGGAGTGGAGAGAATCACAGAGTTAAGAGTGGAGTTGTGAGAAATACATATTAATATTAGAACTATAAGAAATGCGGAGTTAATATTGGAGTGATTAGAACATGGATATAATAATGGATTGGTGAGAAAGACAGATTTAGGAATGGAATGTGAGAAACATGGAGTGGTGAGAAACACGGATTTAACATTGGAGTTGTGAGAAACACAGATTTAAAATAGAGTGGAGAGAAACACGAAGTTGAGAAGAGAGTGGAGTGGTGAGAACATAGAATTAATATTGGAGTGGTGAGGAACAGAGTTAAGAATGAAGTTGTAAGCAACGTGAGTGAAGAGTGAAGTTATGAGGAACACAGAGTTAATATTAGAGTTGTGAGAAACACAGAGTTAATATTGGAATGGTTAAAAACACAAAGTTAATACTTGAGTCGTGAGAAACATGGAGTGGTGACAATCATGGATTTAATATTGGAGGGGTGAGAAACACGTACTTAATAATTGAGTGGTGAGAAACACATAATTAATAACGGATTGGTGATAAATACGGAGTTAAGAGTGGAGAGATGAGAAACTAGAAGTAATAATTGAGTGGTGAGAGACAAGAAGTTAATAATGGCGTAGTGAGAATCACAGATTTGGGAGTGGAGTAGTGAGAAACACGTATGTAATATTGAGTGGTGAGAAACACATAGTTAATAACGGAGTAGTGAGAAATATTGAAGTTATTTATGAGAAGCAAGATTTAACAATGGAGTGGTGAGAAACACGGACTTAATAATGGAGTTATGAGAAGCACAGATATAATAGTTGAGTAATGAGAAATACGGAGTTATTCATGGAGCAGGGAGAATTACAGATTTAGGAATGGAGTGAGGAATGGAGAAACACAGAGTTAAGACTAGAGTTGTGAGAAACATGGAGTTAATAAAAGAGTGGTGAGAAGCACAGAGTTAACAGTGGAGTTATGAGAAATAGGGAGGTAATAATGAACTGATGAGAAACATAGAAGTAATAATGGAGTGGTAAGAAACATAGAGTTAATTTTGCAGTGGCGAGAAACACAGAGTTAATCATAGAGTGGTGAGAAACACGGATATAATAATGGATTGGTGAGAAAGACAGATTTAATAATTGAGTGGTGAGAAACATGGTGTAGTGACAAACACGTATTTAATATTGGAGTGGTGAGAAACTTAGAATTAATAATGAAGGGCTGAAAAACACGGAGTTAATAATGGAAGTGTGAGAAACACATATTATTAATTGAATGGTGAGAAACACGAATTTAGTATTGGAGTACTGAGAAACACAGTTTATAATGGAGTGGTGAGAAATGCAGAGGTTATATTAGAGTGGTGAGAAACACGGAGGTAATATTAGAGTAATGAGGAACAAAGAGTTAATAATGGAGTTGTGAGAAACACGGACGTAATATTAGAGTATTGAGAAACACAGAGTTAATAATGGAGTTGTGAGAAATACAGAGTTAGTACTGGAGTGGTGAGAAACACGGAGTTAAGAGAGAAGAGGTGAGAAACCCGGAGTTAATAGTGGATTGGTGAAATACATTTATGTATGGTACGAGAAGCAACAAGGTATAAAGTAAAGTACAGCAGAAAGCAGAGTTATATGTGGTGTTGTATTTTTGCTCCGTTTTTCACAGACCGTAAACAAATATTCACCAGAACATAATTTGATTTACTTTGACCATTTAAATTCATAACAATTTATCTTCTTTTATAGTGTCTTGGGGCGAAAGAAATCTGGCTGTCCACGATGCTATGCTCGGACATTACAGAATCCTACTTCTGGCAGAGAAGGAGAACCCGGTCTCAACCTGCCTCACCCAAAGGTGAATTGCATTTGTGTTATTTCCCTTTTATAATTACGGAACCAATGTGGTTTCAGTTTCTTGCATATGGCCAAACATTATAACATGCCTTTGTATCAACCTCATTTTCAGAAAGACATATCCTGCTCTGGAGAAAGTGCAAAACAGTCCAACAATTGTCATTCCACAGCTAAGTCATTTCTTCTATAAGGAACAGTTGAGGGCCAAAGGCCTAACAACACTGCAAACAGAGCATGACAGGACGGAGCTCAATGAAACTTTAAAAAACCAAACAAATTGGAGGATGTTGATCCTGACAATTTCTTCAAAAGGACAGATGTAACACTAAGAAGGAGCAACTGTTTCAAGCCCATCAAATCTCAGTGTAGAACTGACAACAGGAGATGCTTTTTCACCCACAGAGTTTTGGAGAACTCTTTCAGTTAATTAAGCCCTGATGCTAAGAAAATAGTTACAGGGATAGAAGCCCTAAATCAGAAGATATTAAATACAGAATATGCGGTCATATTCAATGAGACATATATATATATATATATATATATATATATATATATATATATATATATATATATATATATATATATATATGTCTCATTGAATATGACCGCATATTCTGTATTTAATATCTTCTGATTTAGGGCTTCTATCCCTGTAACTATTTTCTTAGCATCAGGGCTTAATTAACTGAAAGAGTTCTCCAAAACTCTGTGGGTGAAAAAGCATCTCCTGTTGTCAGTTCTACACTGAGATTTGATGGGCTTGAAACAGTTGCTCCTTCTTAGTGTTACATCTGTCCTTTTGAAGAAATTGTCAGGATCAACATCCTCCAATTTGTTTGGTTTTTAAAAGTTTCATTGAGCTCCGTCCTGTCATGCTCTGTTTGCAGTGTTGTTAGGCCTTTGGCCCTCAACTGTTCCTTATAGAAGAAATGACTTAGCTGTGGAATGACAATTGTTGGACTGTTTTGCACTTTCTCCAGAGCAGGATATGTCTTTCTGAAAATGAGGTTGATACAAAGGCATGTTATAATGTTTGGCCATATGCAAGAAACTGAAACCACATTGGTTCCGTAATTATAAAAGGGAAATAACACAAATGCAATTCACCTTTGGGGTGAGGCAGGTTGAGACCCGGGTTCTCCTTCTCTGCCAGAAGTAGGATTCTGTAATGTCCGAGCATAGCATCGTGGACAGCCAGATTTCTTTCGCCCCAAGACACTATAAAAGAAGATAAATTGTTATGAATTTAAATGGTCAAAGTAAATCAAATTATGTTCTGGTGAATATTTGTTTACGGTCTGTGAAAAACGGAGCAAAAATACAACACCACATATAACTCTGCTTTCTGCTGTACTTTACTTTATACCTTGTTGCTTCTCGTACCATACATAAATGTATTTCACCAATCCACTATTAACTCCGGGTTTCTCACCTCTTCTCTCTTAACTCCGTGTTTCTCACCACTCCAGTACTAACTCTGTATTTCTCACAACTCCATTATTAACTCTGTGTTTCTCAATACTCTAATATTACGTCCGTGTTTCTCACAACTCCATTATTAACTCTTTGTTCCTCATTACTCTAATATTACCTCCGTGTTTCTCACCACTCTAATATAACCTCTGCATTTCTCACCACTCCATTATAAACTGTGTTTCTCAGTACTCCAATACTAAATTCGTGTTTCTCACCATTCAATTAATAAATATGTGTTTCTCACACTTCCATTATTAACTCCGTGTTTTTCAGCCCTTCATTATTAATTCTAAGTTTCTCACCACTCCAATATTAAATACGTGTTTGTCACTACACCATGTTTCTCACCACTCAATTATTAAATCTGTCTTTCTCACCAATCCATTATTATATCCGTGTTTCTCACCACTCTATGATTAACTCTGTGTTTCTCGCCACTGCAAAATTAACTCTATGTTTCTTACCACTCCATTATTACTTCTATGTTTCTCATCAGTTCATTATTACCTCCCTATTTCTCATAACTCCACTGTTAACTCTGTGCTTCTCACCACTCTTTTATTAACTCCATGTTTCTCACAACTCTAGTCTTAACTCTGTGTTTCTCCATTCCTCACTCCATTCCTAAATCTGTAATTCTCCCTGCTCCATGAATAACTCCGTATTTCTCATTACTCAACTATTATATCTGTGCTTCTCATAACTCCATTATTAAGTCCGTGTTTCTCACCACTCCATTGTTAAATCTTGCTTCTCATAAATAACTTCAATATTTCTCACTACTCCGTTATTAACTATGTGTTTCTCACCACTCAATATTACATACGTGTTTCTCACTACTCCACTCCAAATCTGTGATTCTCACTACGCCATTATTAACTTCTTGTCTCTCACCACTCAATTATTACTTCTATGTTTCTCATCACTCCACTCTTAACTCCGTATTTCTCACCAATCCATTATTAATTATGTGTTTCTCACCACTCAATTATTAAGTACGTGTTTCTCACCCCTCCAATATTAAATCCATGATTGTCACCACTCCATGTTTCTCACGACTCAAGTATTAACTTTGTGTTTTTAACCATTCCAATATTAACTCTGTGTTTCTCACAACTCTAATATTAACTCTGTGTTCCTCATAACTTCACTCTTAACTCATGTTGCTTACAACTTCATTCTTAACTCTGTTCCTCACCACTCTAATATTAATTCTATGTTTCTCACCACTCCACTCTCTTCTCAACTTCGTGTTTCTCTCCACTCTATTTTTAAATCTGTGTTTCTCACAACTCCAATGTTAAATCCGTGTTTCTCACCACTCCATGTTTCTCAACATTCCATTCCTAAATCTGTCTTTCTCACCAATCCATTATTATATCCATGTTTCTAATCACTCCAATATTAACTCCGCATTTCTTATAGTTCTAATATTAATATGTATTTCTCACAACTCCACTCTTAACTCTGTGATTCTCTCCACTCCCATATTAACTCTGTGTTTCTCATCATTCCAATATTAACTCTGCGTTTCTCACCACTCCATTACTAACTCCGTGCTTCTCACTGCTCCAATAATAGTTCCGTATATCTCAACACTTCATTATTAACTCTGTTTCTCACCACTTCATTTTAACTCCGTGTTTCTCACCACTTAAATATTAACTCCGAAATTATCACTACAGTGATAACTCTGTGTTTCTCACTACTTCAACATAACCTCAGTGTTTGTCACTACTCCATTATTAACTCTTTGTTTCTCACAACTTCAATTTTAAATCCATGCTTCTCACCACTCCATGTTTCTCAGCACTCAACTCATAACTTCGTGTTTCTCACCACTAAATCTTAACTCTGTGTTTCTCACGATTCCATTATAAGCTATGTTTCTCACCACTCCACTCTTAACTCAGTGTTTTTCAACAACATTATTAACTCTGTGTGTCTCACAACTCCATTATTACGTCTGTGTTTCTCACCACTCTAATATAAAATCTTTGTTCCTCACCACTCCATTCCTAACTCTGTGTTTCTCACCACTTCATTATTAACTCTTGCTTCTCACCATTCATATATAACATCTGTATTTCTCACCACTCCATTATTAACTATGAGTTATTTCACCATTCCATTATTAAATCCATGTTTCTCACTACTCCTCTCCTAGCTCTGTATTTCTCACCACTCCATTATTACCTTCGTATTTCTCACCACACAATTATTTTATGTTTCTCACCTCTCAATTATTAACTCCGTATTTCTCACCACACTAATAATAATTATATGTTTCTCACCACTCAATTATTAACTCAGTGTTTCTCACCCAACCCTTAAATATTACCTCTGTGTTTCTCACCACTCCATTATTAACTTCGTGTTTCTTGTTCTTCCAATGTTAACTCTTGCTTCTCATCATTCAAATATTAAATCCGTGTTTCTCATTACTCCACTCCTAGATCTGTATTTCTAACCACTTAATTATTCTTTCCCTGTTTCTCACTATCCCACTCTTAACTCCGTATTTCTCCCCACTCCATTATTAATTATGTGTTTCTCACCCCTTCAATATTAACTCTGTGTTTCTGACCACTCCAATATTAAATCTATGTCACCACTCCATTTTTCTCACTACTCAAATATTCGTGTTTCTCATCATTCCAATATGAATTCTGATTTTCTCCATACTCTAATATTAACTCTATGTTTCTCACCACTCGTCAATCAAATAAAATCGAGTCCAAGCGCAGTTAAAAGCTCTGTACCTCAAGGTACAGTCCTTGCACCACTACTGTTCCTTATTCTCAGATCAGAGTTAGTAAAAAATACAAGTCACAGCTTCGTGTCATCCTTTGCAGATGACACAAAAATCAGCATGAAAATTACCTCTGCTGAAGACATTGAAAAATTACAAGCAGATATCAACAGAGTTTTCGATTGGGCAGCAGAAAATAACATGATGTTTAACAGTGATAAATTTCAGGTACTCAGGTACGGCAAAAAAGAGGATCTGAAACATAATACAGAGTACAAAACACAATCGAATCTGCCCATAATAGGAAAACAGAATGTCAAGGATATGGGAATAATGATGTTCGGCGATCTAACGTTTATAGAGCATAACCAAGCAAATATTGTGTCAGCCAGAAAAATGATAGGATGGAATACGAGAACATTCAAATCCAGGGATCCCATCACAATGGTAGTGCTCTTCAAGTCACTTGTGTTGTCCCGTCTCGAGTACTGCTCAGTACTCACTTCCCCCTTCAGAGCAGGAGAGATTGCTGAAATAGAGGGAATACAGAGAACATATACGGCACGCATAGACGAGATAAAGCACCTAAATTATTGGGATCGTTTCAAAGCTCTCCAAATGTACTCACTAGAAAGGAGACGAGAGAGATACCAAATAATATACACATGGAAAATACTGGAGAGCCAGGTCCCAAATGTACACAGCAAAATGACAACGTACTGGAGTGAACTATATGGAAGAAAATGCAGGATAAAACCAGTGAAGAGCAGAGGTGCCATAGGCACAATCAGAGAACACTGTATAAACATCAGAGGTCCGCGGTTGTTCAACGTCCTCCCAACGACTATTAGAAATATTGCCGGAATAACCGTGGACATCTTCAAGAGAAAACTAGACTGTTCTGAAAGAATTTTCGGATCAGCCAGGTTGAGGTGGCTATGTGGGACTGCGGGCCGCTCCAAGCAACAACCTGGTGGACCAAACTTTCACAAGTCGAGCTTGATCTCGGCCGGGCTTGGGGAGTAGAAGAACTCCCAGAACCCCATCAACCAGGTATCAAGCAGGAACTCCACTCTTAACTCTATGTTTCTCACCATTCCAATGTTAACTCTTGCTTCTCATCACTCCAATATAACTTCTGTATTTCTCACTACTCCATTATTAACTCTGCGTTTCACCACTCCAGTATTAAAACCGTGTTTCTCACTACTCCATGTTTCTCACTACTCCATTCTTAAATCTGTGTTTCCCACCACTCCATTAAGAACTCTGTGTTTCTCACCACTCCAATATTAACCCCATGTCTCTCACCACTCCAATATTAACCCCATGTCTCTCACCACTCCAATATTAACCCCATGTCTCTCACCACTCCAATATTAACCCCATGTCTCTCACCACTCCCCACTTAACTCCGTATTTTTCACCACTGCAGTATAAATTCTGTTTCTCATCACTCCATTATTACCTCTATGTTTCTAACTCCACACTTAAATCTGTGTTTCTCACACTCCAATGTTAACTCCGTGTTTGTCACCACTCCATGTTTCTCAACACTCCATTACTAAATCTGTCTTTCTCACCAATCCATATTATATCAGTGTTTCTAATCACTCCATTATTAACTATGTGTTTCTTATAGTTCTAATATTAATCTGTGTTTCTCACAACTCCACTATTAACTCTGCATTTCTCACCACTCCGTTACTAACTCCGTGCTTCTCAATACTACAATAATAGTTCCGAGTATCTCAACACTCCAATATTAACTCTGTGATTCTCACCACTTAAATATTAACTCCGTATTTCTCACCACTCCAATGTTAACTCTGTGTTTCTCACTACTGTAACATAACCTCTGTGTTTCTCACAACTTCAATATTAAAGCCGTGTTTCCCACCACTCCATTAATAGCTCAATGTTTCTCACCACTCCAATGTTAACTCTGTGTTTTTCACTACTGTAACATAACCTCTGTGTTTCTCACAACTTCAATATTAACGCCGTGTTTCCCACCACTCCATTAATAGCTCAATGTTTCTCACCACTCCACTCCTTACTCCGTGTTTTTCACCACTAAATCTGAACGCTGTGTTTCTCACAATTCCATTATTAGCTGTGTTTCTCACCACTCCACTCTTAACTCTGAAATTCTTAACACTCCTTTATTATCTCTGTGTTTCTCACTGCTCCAGTATTACCTCTGTGTTACTCACCACTTCATGATTAACTCCATGTTTCTCACAACTCCACTCTTAATTCTATGTTTCTTTACCACTCCATTCCTAAATCGGTAATTCTCACTGCTCCATTAATAACTCCGCATTTCTCAATACTCCATTATTAACTCGGTGTTTCTCATAACTCCATTATTAAGCCCATATTTCTCATTATTCCATTATTAACTCCGTGTTTCTCATCACTCCATTATTACTTCTGTGTTTCTCACCACCTCTGTATTAAATACACGTTTGTCACCATTCCATTCTTAAATCTGTGTTTCTCACCAATTGATTATAACCTTCGTGTGTCTCATCACTCCAATATTAACTCCGTGTGTCTCACCACTCTATTATTAACTCCGTATTTCTCACCACTCCAATAATAACTACGTGGTTCTCACAACTCCAAAATTATCTCTGTGTTTCTCACCACTCTATTAATACCTCCATGTTTCTCATCACTCCATTGCTATTTCTTGCTTCTCACCATTCATATATAACCTCTATTTTTCTCACCACTCCATTATTAGTTTTGTGTTTCTCACCACTTAGCTATTAACTCCGTGTTTCTCACCCGTCCAATATTATCTCTGTGTTTCTCACCACTCCAATATTAACTCCATGTTTCTCATCACTCCAATATTAACTAAGAAATTGAAATTGAAATAAGTTTATTAAGGTAAAATACACACAAAGGGATGAGGTAGCTCAAACTATTCTCACCCCATTCAGTACATCGTATTAATACATACATAGACACACATCACAAGCAATAAACATATTACCGAACATTCTGAGAGATAAACATATACATAAACATAAACATATAATAAGTGTTTCTCACAACTCGAATATTACCTCTGTGCTTCTCACTACTCGATTATTAACTCCGTGTTTCTCACAACTCCAATATTAACTCCGTGTTTCCCACCACTCCATTGTTAACTCTTGCTTCTCACCACTCATTTATAACTTCTGTGTTTCTCACCACTCCATTATTAACTACGTTTTTCTCACCAAACCGATATTAAACCCGTGTTTCTCCCAACTCTACTCCTAAACCTGTGTTTCTCACCACTCAATTATTACCTCAATGTTTCTCACCACTCCACTCTTAACTCCGTATTTCTCACCACTCCGCTCTCAACTCCGTGTTTCTCACCACTCCATTTTAAATCTGTCTTTCTCACCACTCCAATGTTAAATCCGTGTTTGTCAATATCCTAAAGTGGCACAGTCATTAGGTAATACGGGTACTAATAATCAATCTGACACTAACACGTCAAACACTGATTTATCAGTGAGACCTAAAAGTACCATAAGTACTACCATGAAACACCAACCAAACACTTCCACCCCAAAGTTGAAGAAACTAGGCAGTAAGAGCACGCAAGCAGCAAATCCCTCAAAACTTGTAGTTACTGTTTCACCTAAACCGGTGACCCTTAAACATGCTGTAGGCTGGGGGTTATGTCTGTTTGCCATCAAGATCATTCACTATATCACTGCACAAGTTATCCTAATAGAGACACCCAAGTCAAGCGACTCAAGCAGTTACACCAGGTGTCTCAAACCACATAATGCTAACAACTGTGAGACCCCGCTAAACACGTGGAATAGGTGTAGAAGGGGTCAGAATCATGCTGCACTGTGCAAGTATACTAAACTAAAATATTCAAACCCAAGGATGAGAGATAGAAATTCCACCCACGTACAGTGCAAGGTGCGAGAAAACTACCGTGTACAATCAGCAGCATCTAAAGTTAATGCACCATTGCCTACTGCACAAGTTTTAGTCAAGAACAAAGTGACCAAGATCGCCACTCGTGGCCTATTTTTTCAAGAGTCCCAGAAAACCTTTATCACACAAGAAGTGGCAGAGGCACTAAAACCTGTAACACAGGTAAAATTAAATCTTTTAGGGTTCATGATTAACAAAGGGCCCCAAGACAAAAGACTACACAGTATTCCAACCACTAGTATGCCTAGACGGTTATGCTCGACCTGTACAGGCCATAGTGGTTGATCAACTCCCGTTTGACCTAAATGTTAAGGGTCTGGGGAAAACAGCCAGATTCCTACAGGGGTAAAATTGGCTGACAACAAGATAACGTCTGACTGCCTCACCAATGTGGGTATACTCGTAGGCGCAGACCACTACTACCAGTTTATTACTGGACAAATAAAACAACAGGGCATGAACCTGTTAAGGTCAGCAGGAGGCCATCTACTCACAGGTACAGTTTTAAGCCTGAAGAAGCCTATGCCTGTTGACCATTAGTACTACTCGTAAAACTAATTTGTCAGCTGAATATAAATCTCAAGCAACCAAGCATAAAGGAGAATACAACTGACCACAACGCCACCAAGAGGCCCACTATGCCCACACAAGGCCCACTATGTCCACACGAGGCCTGCTATGCCTCTCTATGAGGCCCACTATGCCCACACAAGGCCCACTATGCCCACACGAGGCCCACTATGTCCAAACGAGGCCTACTACGCCTCTCTATGAGGCTCACTACGCCCACACAAGGCCCACTATGCCTCTACGAGGCCCACTAAGCCTACACGAGGCCCACTACGCCTCTACGAAGCCCACTTCGATTACACGAGGCCCACTACGCCTGAACGAGGCCCAATACACCTCTATGAGGTCAAATATGCCTCTATAAACCAAAGATTGGGTTTGGTATAATTAATATTAGCCGAGATGGTTTCTATGGGTTTCAGTGGATAATCAGTGGCGAGTAGCCTGAATAACTAAAAGTCACAGCGACCACAGCCACTGGTCCCACTGCAGTCCCAGAACTATCCTTGACTGTAATAATTGACCATATTCAGTCCTCTATGTAAATCAAATGCAATAAAGCTAGAAAGCTTAGCACACAAGGAATTTAGCAGGAAAGTGAAATCATAAAGAAACTTCCTACACCTTCAAATCCCTACACGGACAATAGTCCAGTACAAACTGACGCACAAGTTTAGCTAACTATAACTAAAACGCTTTAGGGCAAGTCTTCAAAGGAGAAGATCGAAACCGCACAAAATTTCTCTGGACCAGGATTTCAGTAATCCACTTAATGAATTATTCACCTGCAGGGTTGCATCAGTTTTGTTTGGTGCTACTTCTTTTTCCTCGTTTCTGCCCTTAAGCAACCTTAGAAACGTTTTTGAAGAAGCACTTTAGCACAAACAAAATTGAAACCTTGCAATAGCTTGTAAGTAAACACTTACCAAAGGACTACCAGTAGTGAAACAAATAGGTATGGATGATACGTTACCGAATACCTTCCAAGAAAGATTGGTCGCAGTAACAATGGATCAAATTGTCTTAAACGACCTTAAGTTCTTACAGCAGAACAACCTCAAAACAACTTTTCAGTTACATGTGCTCTGTTGTGCGTCAAGAATGTTTATAGCACTGTAACATAACACACACAAACAAACAAGCCCCACTGCTCACAAATTAGTTAAAGTGGCACCGTTAAAAGAAATGGTAAACTGCCAGAATTAGCATTAACCCTCAACTTAGGTAGGCTTAAGGGAAATTAGTTAGGGTCAGCAGAGTACAAGCTGAGTCTGTACTCACTAAAGAAATGTAGCTGACTATATTCACAGAGACTGATTCCAATATCTTCGTTTAAAGTTGAGGATAAGTTAATGAGTCTTCAGTGACAAGCCTGTGAACCGTAGCCTAAATAGCTACAAGTAATGACGACCAAGCCACTGGTCTCACTGCCATGGCAAAGTCCTCCTTGATTTTAATGAATGAACACACTCAGGTCTCTGAATTAAATAAAACTTAGTTGGGTTACAAACTTAGTATCACTATGAAACAATTTAAAATACTCGTCCGGAAAGGACTGCTGCACGACAGTGCAAGCTTAAACTTAAACAATACTTTAATCATGAATCAATGCAAAGAATTCGTCGTTTAAGGTTTTAAGGTTGAAGGTGACTCATAGATCTCCAGTGATAAACCAGTGAATAGTAACATAACCAGTTACAAGTCACAACGACTAATCTTAGATAGGTTAGAATTTAATTTAGAAGATAGATATGCTTGAGTTGACAGGACCAGTTAACTCAAGTTCATGCCACCTGCAACTCTTAATACGGGACATCCGTACTGTATGCACAGACGTACAACTTTACTAACACGAATTTAAGTTTATAATTTCGAGGGGAGGGGAGGGGGGTATCAGTCTATGTCAGTACTGAACAGTGAACTGCGACCTGTGTTTTCCTTCCTAGGAATTATGTCGGAAGTTTCCGTCACTCCAAATACTAACCCTTGATACAATAAGGTAAAATACGTTGTGTTATGACACTAACTTTACTATCCATACTAATAATCTGATAATCAAGAGTTCAGAAGGTCTAGAACATGCAAAGGGATGATTGCGTCAGCCGCCACATGTTCGTGGTGACTATTCTTTTGCCTAACACTTGGTAAAATTCTGTCTGCAATCTGCTGTAATTTGCGATTGCCATCGTATATTGAGTTTAATTAGTAACTAGATCGAATTCTCTGATTTCTTCTTTATAATAAAACTTAAAACCCCAGTGAATAAGTGTTTCATGGAGGAAGAGGAATGATCATACTAAGACTTCTATCTTAACATATATAACACTCCCTAAATTACTTAATTCTTCACAGTAAGCTATCAGAAACAGCATAAAACTGTTCATCATAATTGAGGATAATAAAATCACTCATAAATTAGCACCTGCCTCTTTTCTTATGTAAATTTGCACAGAAAAGAAGCACTGTGACTTAACTGTGAGGGAGGAGGCAGGACGCCATGCACCGATGAGAAGGTTGGAACATGGCGCTGGTGACGGACGGACGTACCACAATACTCTCACCTTTGACGCCATAATTGTGCTTATAAGAGAAGCATGTGTCTCAGTGGTGCAAGTTGAGCAGCAGAGACGTGTCCTAGAACAAGTTACCAAGCATCGAACTGCTGCATCCTCCAAACACGAGAGAACATGTTCCGGTTGTATAAATTATCTTCTGTTTCAGAGCTCTTTATCGTTAGAATGTCAACCGGGTTACAAACCATACCCTACAAACAAACCCAGTAAGCTTCTTTCGATTCCACTGGGTATTACCTCGAATGTAGTTTCAATGTGTATATAGTAATCTGTAACAATTAGTACATTGAAAAATCTCGGCAGATGTACTGTGGCGATGTGAGATGGTACCATACCTGTTCCAACACGCGGGAGTATTGGACGTTGAAGAGAACTTAAAGCCATGATTGGTAACCCAGGGCGACACGGCATCAATCCCAAGTTGAAGCCGCCGTTGGAGAAAAGGCGAGTCATCACCTTGACAGCAGAGGGCAAGATCGTCAACATAGAGAGCTGAGAAAATGCCAGAGGGAAGGGAGGAAAGAAGACCATTGAGGGCAAAGAGGAAAAGAGTAAAGCTCAGAACACTACCATGGGGTACACCTTTATATTGCTAAAAAGAGGTAGAAAGTGGTACCAAGTCTCACTCGAAAGTAACGACGGGAGAGGGAGATTACCTTGAAAGATAAAAGAACGGAATTGGGACAAAATATATTATCTCCAGGTGGTGTCATACGCCTTTTCCAGGTCAAAAAGAACAACAACCACGGAGGTCTTCGCTACAAAGGCATTTCGAATATAGACCTCCAAGTTCACGAGGACATCAGTCGTGCTGTGACACTTGTGAAAGCCAAATTGAGAAGTGGAGGGGAGGAGATAGCGTTCCAAGAACCACATCAGACGGATGTTGACCACCCATTCAAAGAGTTTGCAGACGCATCTCTTTAGATCAATGCGGTGGAAGTCTTTAGAGGATGTCCCTAGAGAACCTGGTTTCCGAATAGGAAGAACAAGCGCCTCAAGCCAGTCCTCAGAAACTGATGACGACTCTCAGACATGGTTATAAACATTCAGTAAATACTGAAACGTGCATGGAGGGAGATGGCGAAGCATCTTATAGTGAATATCATCTAAGTCCGCCACTGAGGGGCATTCAAGGGAATCGGGGGCAGGAAGGACAGAAATAGGAGAGGGCACTGAATTAAGGGCAGCATTCATGAGAGAATCAAGGACCAAGGGAACCTCCATAGCAGGGACAGGTAACTCCACCACTCAAATGGAAGGGAAAGCAAGGATAGTGCCGGAGTCGGAAGGTGAGGAATATCTTGGTCTTCTTACCTGCCGGGGAGGAAGAAGGAGGAGAGGAACCAGGCTTACGTTTCTAACAGAGAGACAGGCGTACCATCAGCACCGTACTAGGCGAGAGCCCTCGACAGTCTCAACAGGAGAAAGAGAATGGGAATGGTCAAAATGAAAAATGCTTAGAGGAGTATGGGCAAAGGTGTGAACGGACAGGCGGTGATAAGGGCCAAGAGACAGAGGGGAGGGCTGAAAAGAGGGACTGGGAGCAAAAAGGGAAAGAGGGCACAAGAGGCAAGGAATTAAGAGCATGGAAGGAAGGAAGGAAGGAAGGAAGGAAGGAAGAAAACACCAGATGGAGAACCAAAAGGAGGACGACCCTCTGGCCCAGACCGCCTTGGAGCAGATGAGGTCGTGGATGAGGTGTCCGGGTCCAAGGCCTCGAAACGGTTGCGAAACTGAGAAAGCGGGAGAGGGGGAGTAGCTGGGGAACGCAACACACGAGCATAAAACATGCCAGAGAGAGTGGGAAGATGGCGAACCTGGTATCTCGCCTTAGGAAAAGACAAATGATCACGATGTTTCAAACTGAGGTTGGCTTCCTCAAATTTGTAGTTCATACATGCTCGGGAGAAGGCAAGGTGGGCGTCACTGCAATTGATGCAGAGAGCTTGGGAAGAAGAGCACTCTGTCATAGAATGACCCAAGGCTCCACAAAAGGGGCATAGTGACACCTCACTTGTGCACCTGAAGGGGCCATGCCCAAATCTCTAGCACCTGCTGCAGAGGTGAGGAGAGGGAATGTACTCCTTAACAGAGCATCTGGCACCAACAAGAATGACTGAAGGTGGAAGGGACCTAGTATCAAACGTGACCTTCACAGCGCGAAGAGGCTGACGACGACGTCCACGAGGGGGTCGAGTGAACGTTTATCTTTGGAGGATATGTTGGCCATGGAATTCAAGGATATTTTTAATATCCTCGTGGCAGTCTTTCAGTTCCCTATCACCAGTCTCAACATGGTGTGGGAAAAGAACCGTTCCAATACTGGCATTAAACCGCGCATTTTTAGAGATCCGAACATGGGTCTCTCCAATGCAGGGCAACGAAGGCAAGCAGCCAGCCGCTTACTGAGAAGGGGCAGCAGCAACATGTATACTTGTACAGGTTAGGGTTGAAAGTGACAAATGTATCCACCGAATCAAGGTGTTTATGAAGGAATAAATCATCAGGACGAGTAGGGTCAACATGACTAAGATCAAAATACTTAGCCTGCGTAGCAGGACCAAACAAAGCCTGGAAAGTATTAGGTTGGGAAGATATCATGTGTGTGTGAGTGCAAAGGTGATGGTGTTGAGCCCCCCTGGTAAGAGGGGAGGGGGTAAAAGGCGCAGTTGTGACAACGAGAGACGTAGCCACGCCAGGGAATGAGATAGTCACCACTGTGGGCTTGGGGCTCAACCCCGCCACAGAGGTGGGAGTGGAGCAGAGAGAGGCAGTCGGGAGTCAGAGAAGTAGCATGGTCAGGGCCCAATGTAGCGAAGGCTACAAAGCCCGGCCTTCCATCACAGTTCGACTCGGGGGCCTGGTCGCCTACCCCACGAGTCTGACAAGTTAAATTAAAGGAAGGTCAGAAAAAACATAAAACGATTAGAAAAAATAATCTACGAATAAGCCCCCATACACACCATTGAGTCACAATTTGTGGATAGGCCACCTGACAAGACGGAGTCCCCCAGGGATACATCGTGGATATACGCCCCGTAAACGTCACCTCAAGACCGGTTTGTCCCTCGAGATCGGGCTCAGCAACGAAGGCAAAGTCTGACAATAAAAGCGTCCCCGCACGCGACAACGTCGGGTACCACAGTTCTATGGGTAAGAGAGTGTGCTTCCCCAAACACCCGGTGTCAAAATAGAAGAAGACATCAGAGAGAACAATCAACGATGGCAAAAAGTCAGCAGGAAGGGAACATTCTGAAAGAAGAGGTGGTAAGGAAAACGAAACATGAGGAAGAGGAAAAAACTACCATCAAATTTGGAGAGGACAGCAGTAAGAGCATAAGGCTTCTAAAAGACAGAGGACAAGCCGTCCTAATCAGCATCACACTCTGGCATCCGCCCACTTAGCCCCCTCACGATGGTAACGGACTGGAAAGGGAGGGGGCAAACTCCAACGTAGCTAAGGGATATTCTTTCTTGGACAATAGACGACATACAAAGCAGTACAAACGACACTGGGATGGTGAATAGAGTAGCCATTCACGTTTACATACTCGCCATTTCGTCGTTCACGTTTGAACACATTGTTTGATCACTATCTTGCCTTCATATTCTCTACTCCAGCTGTTATATATACACTCTGCATGAGTCTGAAAGGTTGCTATCATGATTCTGACATGATGAGGACCCACTACGAATTCAGTAATCTATTGTGTTAATATCATTAAAGTTCCATATCCCCGGATCTGTCTCTTGGGTTGCAAACTCTTTTGCTGTTACAGATTTGGATATTTTCTCTTGTAAAATGTCACCAGCAGCAGCAACAGGCAATTATGGTATGTCTGCTGAAATTGAATGATTGGTAGCACGAATGGATACAGATGTGGATGGTATATCTGAAGGAACAGTACTAGTGGTTGACATTGCACTAGTGGATGCTGATGTGGATGCAAAATCTGAAAGAATGGTATGAGTGACTGTCGTTGCACCTGTGTTAAGCCACGATGCTAATTTTGGAAGTTTTCCTATTTTCTCCTTCTCCACTGCAGCTCTCTTCCTCTTCTGTGCTCCACTCAAAACAATACGTTTCATTTCTGCTGAAAGAGTTATTCACCTGGAAATATATATCTTATATATGTAATATTTAGTCCCACACCAGGATGTAGAGTTATAATATACAAGTGTGCTTTCAACAAAACCTAAATATTTACCATTCTGCTTCCATAATGAACATGTCTTATGCTCGTGGGGCCCTATGTTCGAGGGGGCCCCCAGGCAAGTGCCCATCGGGCCCATTCGGTTAAATGGCTCTGATGTGTAGTATACAAAAGATGTCTCTGATCTCTGTATATAAGAGATGTCTATAAACTACAAATAGAAAGAACTTCAGCTCTCTACGGAAATGCAATTTCCGGGAAAGAACTTTGCAAATTTATTTTACGACATAATAATACAGTAAAGGGTCGATCAAGTGCGAGAGTGAGTTAGGAGTCATAGTTAGCAGTTACCTGAGACCGAGACATCAGTGGACAAAATAAGGCAATTAGGTTGTTGGGATTTATAATAAGAAGCATCAGGAACAGAAGCACTTACATCACCCATTGTCTATATCCAGCACTAGTGAGACCTCACTTGGCTTACACTGTGTCATTGTGGTCGAAGAACCACGCAATGGACAAATATTTTATAGAAAATACAGAGAAAGACGATCTATTCTATGTAAACAGAAGTGTCTGAATCTACAGTTGTCATAGACGCAGAACAAGGATGGTGGAGGGGCCATGATCGAAAATTTAAGTTGCTTAGGCTTATTAACAGCGTTATGAAAATGTCAGCTAAAGAAGTAATTATCAAAAGAAGGCACCAAGGTTAGCTTGGCGCCTATAGAAATGTAGTTCGAGTAGAGATATAGTGGACGAATTGGAAGTAAAACAATGTTGTAAATGAGTGGAATGGGTTGCCAGTTAGCATTATTGTGACAAACAGTTCCACAGGTTCCAATAATAGACTAGATATGCACTTTAGTGCAAGTGCTTAATTTTAAATGTGCGCACCTATTATGGGCTAACAGGTCAGCTGCGATGCACTCGTGTTCTTATGTCAACAGAGGAGCTCATATCCCTTACCAGTACTAACGTTGGCACCATTCTCCAGTAGCAGCATTACCATATCCATGTGACCATTCCCGGCAGCTTCACATAGCAGACTCCGCCCTGTAATATATTATATGTAACTCAGAAATTGGATAACATTAGTTGCAAAGACAATAAACAATCTCGTTCCGGTGGGATCAGAGAAGGTAATTTGCGTGTTAAAAATAACATACAAGAGAATGGAAATGAGAGGTGAGAGGTAAATATACACAGTTTTTGGGAAAAAGAGGTGGAGAAGGGCTTGAATATAAAACTACATGAGAACTACTTAAACACTAATATTAGAAATAAGATAAATGACCTAAGTTCACTTATATGCGTAGCATGAATTCAAAATATTAAGCAAAAAAAAACTTGGGTGAATGTAGAAAACGGAGTGTACGTAGAACTTATATTTTAAGTTCCCTTCAAATTTATAGGAAACTAATAATTTCACACTGAGCGACAGGTCATATATATATATATATATATATATATATATATATATATATATATATATATATATATATATATATATATATATATATATATATATATATATATGTCGTACCTAGTAGCCAGAACTCACTTTTTGGCCTACTATGCAAGCCCTGATTTGCCTAATAAGCCAAGTTTTCCTGAATTAATATATTTTCTCTAATTTTTTTCTTATGAAAAGATAAAGCTACCCATTTCATTATGTATGAGGTCAAATTTTTTTCATTGGAGTTAAAATTAACGTAGATATATGACCGAACCTAACCAACTCTACCTAACCTAACCTAACCTATCTTTATAGGTTAGGTTAAGTTAGGTAGCCGAAAAAGTTAGGTTAGGTTAGGTTAGGTAGGTTAGGTAGTCGAAAAACAATTAATTCATGAAAACTTGGCCTATTAGGCAAATTGGGCCTTGCATAGTAGGCTGACAAGTGCGTTCTGGCTACTAGGTACGACATATATATATATATATATATATATATATATATATATATATATATATATATATATATATATATATATATATATATATATATATGTATATATATATATAAATATATATATAAATATATATATAAATAAATAAATATATATATATATATATATATATATATATATAAATATATATACATATATATAATATATATATATATATATATATATATATATATATATATATATATATATATATGTCGTACCTAGTAGCCAGAACGCCCTTCTCAGGCGTTCTGAAGGGCGTTCTGAGAAGGGCGTTATATATATATATATATATATATATCTATATATATATATCTATATATATATATCTATATATATATATATATCTATATAATATATAGAATATATATAATATATATAAATATATATTATAAATTAATATATAAATATAACTAATATCTATATATATATAATAGATATAATATATATAATAAATATATATAATATATATATATATATATATTATATATATATATATATATATATATATATATATATATATATGTCGTACCTAGTAGCCAGAACGCCCTTCTCAGCCTACTATGCAAGGCCCGATTTGCCTATAAGCCAAGTTTTCATGAATTAATTGTTTTTCGACTACCTAACCTACCTAACCTAACCTAACCTAACTTTTTCTGCTACCTAACGTAACCTAACCTATAGAGAGATAGGTTAGGTTAGGTTAGGTAGGTTGGTTAGGTTCGGTCATATAACTACGTTAATTTTAACTCAATAACAAAAAAATGACTTATACATAATGAAATGGATAGTTTATCATTTCATAAGAAAAAATTAGAGAAAATATATTAATTCATGAAAACTTGGCTTATTAGGCAAATCGGGCCTTGCATAGTAGGCTGAGAAGTGCGTTCTGGCTACTAGGTACGACATATTATATATATATATTATTATATATATATATATATAATATATATATTATATATATATATATAATTATATATATAATATATATGTGGTAGCAAGGGGGTGGGAGGAGAAAAGCACACAGAAACTGTATTGGAGGGGACCTACATTCCCTCCAATGCGTTATGTGTGATTTCCTCCGAGGCTATGGGTCCCCCTTCTTCCAGCCAGAGGTGGTACTCCCTTCCTATATATATATATATATAATATATTATATATATATATATATATATATATAATATATATATAATATATACAGTGGTACCTCAGTTTAAGAGTTTAATTGGTTCCTGGAGGACGCCTCGTATCCGAAAACTCGTATTCTGAAGCGAATTCCCCATAAGAAATAATGGGAAATGAATTAATCCGTTCCTGACTACCCCAGAAACCCATATCAAACTAAATTTTTATACCTAATTCATCTAAATAAACCTACAAAACTATGTTCAAGTTATTACTTACTTGCTGATGAATGCTGTAGGCGTATGGAAGATGGTGAGGAGAGGGGAGGAGGAGAGGAGTTACTGTTTGGAAGGGGAGTCCCCTTCCATTATCACATCAGGCAATGAGGACTTTCAGGTGTGCACTCCCTGGGACGTTTTATCTGAGTGCCACTAGGTCCTGGATGAGGCTCACTGCTCGATTTTCTCACCAGATATCTGTCCATGGAAGCTTGCTTTTCCCTTCTTCGCAAGCTCTCTGTAGTAAGGCAACACATGTCATTGAAAAGATTAAGGCAACGGCCTACTACAGCTTCTCTGGGTGAGTTTTTCAACAATTGTTTGAATCTTTCCCACATGACACCCTTCTTCAATACTGCAGAAGGGACATCCGCTGCTGCCTCCTCCTCCTCCACTGAAGAATCTTCATCTGCGTTGTCTGCTGTTCCTGTTGAAGGGCTTGGAGTTCTTCGGTGGTCAGTTCTTCGTTGTGTTCTTCACCAACTCCTCCACATCATCACTATCCAATTCCAAGCCCATTTGCTGGCCTAGAGTAACAATTTCCTCAACAATAGGCGCATCATTAGTAGGCTCAAACCCCCAAAGTCTAATTCTCTCACACATTCAGGCCACAATTTTCTCCAGCCAGAGATCAGGGTTCTTTGAGTCAGTTCTTGCCAGGCTTTGTCAACGAGTTTTAAGGCACTACAATGTTAAAATGGTCTTTCCAGAAACTCTTTGAGGGTGAGGTTTGTGGCT
>WNGS01003388.1:8857629-8881770 GCA_020271785.1 Procambarus virginalis
TTAATAAATATGTGTTTCTCACACTTCCATTATTAACTCTATTAATTCTAAGTTTCTCACCACTCCAATATTAAATACGTGTTTGTCACCACACCATGTTTCTCACCACTCAATTATTAAATCTGTCTTTCTCACCAATCCATTATATATCCGTGTTTCTCACCACTCTATGATTAACTCTGTGTTTCTCGCCACTGCAAAAATAACTCTATGTTTCTTACCACTCTATTATTACTTCTATGTTTCTCATCAGTTATTATTACCTCCCTGTTTCTCATAACTCCACTGTTAACTCTGTGCTTCTCACCACTCTTTTATTAACTCCATGTTTCTCACAACTCTAGTCTTAACTCTGTGTTTCTCCATTCCTCACTCCATTCCTAAATCTGTAATTCTCCTGCTCCATGAATAACTCGTATTTCTCATTACTCAACTATTATATCTGTGCTTCTCATAACTCCATTATTAAGTCCGTGTTTCTCACCACTCCATTGTTAACTCTTGCTTCTCAGAAATAACTCATAAATAACTTCAATATTTCTCACTACTCCGTTATTAACTATGTGTTTCTCACCACTCAATATTACATACGTGTTTCTCACTACTCCACTCCTAAATCTGTGATTCTCACTACGCCATTATGCACTTCTTGTCTCTCACCACTCAATTATTACTTCTATGTTTCTCATCACTAACTCTTAACTCCGTATTTCTCACCAATCCATTATTAATTATGTGTTTCTCACCACTCAATTATTAAGTACGTGTTTCTCACCCCTCCAATATTAAATCCATGATTGTCACCACTCCATGTTTCTCACGACTCAAGTATTAACTTCGTGTTTTTAACCATTCCAATATTAACTCTGTGTTTCTCACAACTCTAATATTAACTCTGTGTTCCTCATAACTTCACTCTAACTCATGTTGCTTACAACTTCATTCTTAACTCTGTTCCTCACCACTCCATATTATTCTATGTTTCTCACCCCTCCACTCTCTTCTCAACTTCGTGTTTCTCTCCACTCTATTTTTAAATCTGTGTTTCTCACAACTCCAATGTTAAATCCGTGTTTTCTCACCACTCCATGTTTCTCAACATTCCATTCCTAAATCTGTCTTTCTCACCAATCCATTATTATATCCATGTTTCTAATCACTCCAATATTAACTCCGCATTTCTTATAGTTCTAATATTAATATGTATTTCTCACAACTCCACTTAACTCTGTGATTCTCTCCACTCCCATATTAACTCTGTGTTTCTCATCACTCCAATATTAACTCTGCGTTTCTCACCACTCCATTACTAACTCCGTGCTTCTCACTGCTCCAATAATAGTTCCGTATATCTCAACACTTCATTATTAACTCCGTGTTTCTCACCACTTAAATATTAACTCCGAGTTTCTCACCACTCCAGTGATAACTCTGTGTTTCTCACTACTTCAACATAACCTCAGTGTTTGTCACTACTCCATTATTAACTCTTTGTTTCTCACAACTTCAATTTTAAATCCATGCTTCTCACCACTCCATGTTTCTCAGCACTCAACTCATAACTTCGTGTTTCTCACCACTAAATCTTAACTCTGTGTTTCTCACGATTCCATTATAAGCTATGTTTCTCACCACTCCACTCTTAACTCAGTGTTTTTCAACACTATTATTAACTCTGTGTGTCTCACAACTCCATTATTACTCTGTGTTTCTCACCACTCTAATATTAAATCTTTGTTCCTCACCACTCCATTCCTAACTCTGTGTTTCTCACCACTTCATTATTAACTCTTGCTTCTCACCATTCATATATAACATCTGTATTTCTCACCACTCCATTATTAACTATGTGTTATTTCACCATTCCATTATTAAATCCATGTTTCTCACTACTCCTCTCCTAGCTCTGTATTTCTCACCACTCTATTATTACCTTCGTATTTCTCACCACACAATTATTTTATGTTTCTCACCCCTCAATTATTAACTCCGTATTTCTCACCACTCTAATAATAATTATATGTTTCTCACCACTCAATTATTAACTCAGTGTTTCTCACCCAACCCTTAAATATTACTTCTGTGTTTCTCACCACTCCATTATTAACTTCGTGTTTCTCGTTCTTCCAATGTTAACTCTTGCTTCTCATCATTCAAATATTAAATCCGTGTTTCTCATTACTCCACTCTTAGGTCTGAGTTTCTAACCACTTAATTATTCTTTCCCTGTTTCTCACTATCCCACTCTTAACTCCGTATTTCTCCCCACTCCATTATTAATTATGTGTTTCTCACCCCTTCAATATTAACTGTGTTTCTGACCACTCCAATATTAAATCCATGTTTGTCACCACTCCATTTTTCTCACTACTCAAATATTCGTGTTTCTCATCATTCCAATATGAACTCTGATTTTCTCCATACTCTAATATTAACTCTATGTTTCTCACCACTCGTCAATCAAATAAAATCGAGTCCAAGCGCAGTTAAAAGCTCCGTACCTCAAGGTACAGTCCTTGCACCACTACTGTTCCTTATTCTCAGATCAGAGTTAGTAAAAAATACAAGCCACAGCTTCGTGTCATCCTTTGCAGATGACACAAAAATCAGCATGAAAATTACCTCTGCTGAAGACATTGAAAATTATTAGCAGATATCAACAAAGTTTTCGATTGGGCAGCAGAAAATAACATGATGTTTAACAGTGATAAATTTCAGGTACTCAGGTACGGCAAAAAAGAGGATCTGAAACATAATACAGAGTACAAAACACAATCGAATCTGCCCATAATAGGAAAACAGAATGTCAAGGATTTGGGAATAATGATGTGCGGCGATCTAACGTTTAGAGAGCATAACCAAGCAAATATTGTGTCAGCCAGAAAAATGATAGGATGGAATACGAGAACTTTCAAATCCAGGGATCCCATCACAATGGTAGTGCTCTTCAAGTCACTTGTGTTGTCCCGTCTCGAGTACTGCTCAGTACTCACTTTACCCTTCAGAGCAGGAGAGATTGCTGAAATAGAGGGAATACAGAGAACATATACGGCACGCATAGACGAGATAAAGCACCTAAATTATTGGGAACGTTTCAAAGTTCTCCAAATGTACTCACTAGAAAGGAGACGAGAGAGATACCAAATAATATACACATGGAAAATACTGGAGAGCCAGGTCCCAAATGTACACAGCAAAATAACAACGTACTGGAGTGAACTATATGGAAGAAAATGCAGGATAAAACCAGTGAAGAGCAGAGGTGCCATAGGCACAATCAGAGAACACTGTATAAACATCAGAGGTCCGCGGTTGTTCAACGTCCTCCCAACGACTATAAGAAATATTGCCGGAATAACCGTGGACATCTTCAAGAGAAAACTAGACTGTTCTAAATAATTTTCGGATCAGCCAGGTTGAGGTGGCTATGTGGGACTGCGGGCCGCTTCAAGCAACACCTGGTGGACCAAACTGTCACAAGTCGAGCCTGACCTCGGCCGGGCTTGGGGAGTAGAAGAACTCCCAGAACCCCATCAACCAGGTATCAAGCAGGAACTCCACTTTAACTCTATGTTTCTCATCATTCCAATGTTAACTCTTGCTTCTCAACCCTCCAATATAACTTCTGTATTTCTCACTACTCCATTATTAACTCTGCATTTCACCACTCCAGTATTAAAAGCGTGTTTCTCACTACTCCATGTTTCTCACTACTCCATTCTTAAATCTGTGTTTCCCACCCCACTCCATTAAGAACTCTGTGTTTCTCACCACTCCAATGTTAACTCCGTGTTTGTCACCACTCCATGTTTCTCACACTCCATTACTAAACTGTCTTTCTCACCAATCCATTATTATATCAGTGTTTCTAATCACTCCATTATTAACTCCGTGTTTCTTATTATATAGTGGGCCACCGAGGCCCACTATGTCCACACGAGGCCTGTGCTCGCCTCTCTATGAGGGCTCACTACACCCACACGAGGCCCACTATGCCTCTACGAGGCCACTAAGCCTACACGAGGCAACTACGCCTCTACGAAGCCCACTGCGATCACACGAGGCCCACTACGCCTGAACGAGGCCCAGTACACCTCTAGAGGTCCAATATGCCTCTATAAACCAAGATTGGGTTTGGTTATAATTAATATTAGCTGAGATGGTTTCTATGGGTTTCAGTGGATAATCAGTGGCGAGTAGCCTGAATAACTAAAGTCACAGCGACCACAGCCACTGGTCCCACTGCAGTCCCAGAACTATCCTTGACTGTAATAATTGAATATTTCAGTCCTATATGTAAATCAAATGCAATAAAGCTAGAAAGCTTAGCACACAAGGAATTTAGCAGGAAAGTGAAATCATAAAGAAACTTCCTACACCTTCAAATCCCTACACGGACAATAGTCCAGTACAAACTGACGCACAAGTAGCTAACTACCTAAAACGCTTTAGGGCAAGTTTCAAAGAGAAGATCGAAACCCGCACAAAATTTCTCTGGACCAGGATTTCAGTAATCCACTTAATGAATTATTCACCTGCAGGGTTGCATCAGTTTTGTTTGGTGCTACTTCTTCTTTCTCGTTTCTGCGCTTAAGCAACCTTAGAAACGTTTTTGAAGAAGCACTTTAGCACAAACAAAATTGAAACCTTGCAATAGCTTGTAAGTGAACACTTACCAAAGGATATACAAAGAACACAAATAGGTATGGATGATACGTTACCGAATACCTTCCAAGAAAAGATTGGTCGCAGTAACATGGATCAAATTGTCTTAAACGACCTTAAGTTCTTACAGCAGAACAACCTCAAAACAACTTTTCAGTTACATGTGCTCTGTTTTGGGTCAAGAATGGTTATAGTACTGTAACATAACACACACAAACAAACAAGCCCCACTGCTCACAAATTAGTTTAGTGGCCACTGTTAAAGAAATGGCAAACTGCTAGAATTAGCATTTAACCCTCAACTTAGGTAGGCTTAAGGGAAGTTAGTTAGGTTCAGCAGAGTACAAGCTGAGTCTGTACTCACTAAAGAAATGTAGCTGACTATATTCACAGAGACTGATTCCAATATCTTCGTTTAAAGTTGAGGATAAGTTAATGAGTCTTCAGGACAAGCCTGTGAACCGTAGCCTATATAGCTACAAGTAATGACGACCAAGCCACTGGTCTCACTGCCGTGACAAAGTCATCCTTGATTTTAATGAATGNTGTGGAAACTAAATTAATGACATGATCTCAGATGCAATCTTTCCTGAAGGGTACCAGGTGATAAGAAAAGAGAGGACACAGAGACAGGGAGGGGAGTGGGACTCCTAATAAAGCGGAAATGGAAGTTTGAAGACCTGGGAAATCGGGTTACCAATGAGTGCACAAGCTGCATATATGGAACTCTGACAGTAGATGGGAGGAAGATTGTGATCTTGGTAATCTTCAATCCCCCACCAAACAGTAGAAGACCCAGGCAGGAGTATGATGACAACAACAAGGCATGCATAGATGAACTGCAGAAGGCAGCAACACTAGCCCACAGAATGAGAGCAAAGCTGCTAATCATGGGGAACCTAAATCATGGAGAGATAAATTGGGAATCAAGGAATCCCCCTGGAGGGGACGAAACGTATGGAGCAAAATTAGTAGATGTTATAGACAGGAATTTCCTAACACAGCATGTGAAGGAAGACACAAGGGAAAGAGGAGGTGATGCACCGAGCCTATTAGACCTGATTTTCACCCAGAACGTAGAAGATATCGAGAATTTGGAGCATGAAATACCTCTAGGGGCCAGTGACCATTGTGTCCTAGTCTTTGACTACATGCTGGAATTCAAACTTATGACGATGGGACAAGAGATCTGGGAAAGGAGAGTTGACTACAGGAAAGGGGACTATAGGAGGATAAGGGACTATCTGGGAGAAGTGCAGTGGGAGGAAGAAATTAGAGGAAAAACAGTCCAAGATATGATGGACCTAGTCATACAGAAATGCCAAGAGGCCGAAGAGAGATTTATACCAACAGTAAAGGTAAAAAATAAGAAGGAATATAATAACCCATGGTTTAATAGACAGTGTCAGGAAGCAAAAATGGCCAGCAGGCGGGAGTGGAGGAAGTACAGAAGACAAAGGACAGAGGACAACAGGATCAGATGCAACAGAGCTAAGAACGATTACATTAACATAAGACGAACATCGGAAAGGGACTATGAGAACGGTATTGCAATCAAAGCGAAAAAACAACCTAAGCTACTACACAGTCATATAAGAAGAAAAATGTTGGTGAACGACCAAGTGACAAGACTAAGGAAGGCAGAGGGGGCATATACTGAAAGTGACAAGGAAATCTGCGAGGCATTGAATGCCAGTTTCCATGGAGTGTTCACTACCGAGCCTGAGCAGCTCCCATTGTTGGAAGGGGTTACCCTAGATGAAAGACTATCAGATATAGAGGTGACAGCAGAGGAGGTAATGAAACAGTTGACAACTCTAGATGCATCTAAAGCAGTTGGACCAGACAAAGTATCACCGTGGATACTAAAAGAAGCAGCGCAGGCCCTCAGCGTGCCTCTGGCAATGATCTTTAATGAGTCACTTATGTCGGGAGAATTGCCCAGTTGCTGGAAGAAGGCAAATGTCGTGCCGATCTTCAAGAAAGGCGATAGGGAGGAGGCACTTAACTATAGATCTGTATCACTGACAAGCATCTCTTGTAAAATACTGGAAAGAATAATTAGGCTACGACTGGTTGCTGACGATTAACCTGGAGAACATTAGGTTTGTGAACAAACATCAACATGGGTTCTGGACAGGGAAATCGTGCCTAACAAACCTTCTGGAATTCTATGATAAAATAACGAGGATAAGACAGGACAGAGATGGTTGGGCAGACTGCATATTTCTGGACTGCCAAAAAGCCTTTGATACAGTACCGCACATGAGACTGCTGTTCAAACTCGAGAGGCAGGCGGGGGTGGGGGGAAAGGTCCTAGCATGGATAAAGAACTACCTAACAGGAAGGAGCCAAAGAGTTACGGTAAGGGGCGAGAAGTCGGACTGGCGAACAGTAACAAGTGGAGTACCACAAGGATCGGTGCTGGGACCAATTCTATTTCTTGTATATGATAACGACATGTTTACGGATGTAGAGTCCTACATGTCGATGTTTGTGGATGACGCAAAGTTGATGAGAAGAGTTGTGACAGATGAGGATTGCAGGATCCTCCAAGATGACCTGAACAGGTTGCAGAGATGGTCAGAGAAATGGCTACTGGAATTCAACACGAGCAAATGTAAAGTTATGGAAATGGGACTAGAAGATAGGAGACCAAAGGGACTGTACACAATGAAGGGGAACAGCCTACCTGTGACGACGCGCGAAAGAGACCTAGGTGTGGACGTAACACCTAATCTATCTCCTGAGGCACATATAATTCATAATTTTAAAACCAGGTATGATAGGGAAATGGGACAGGAGTCATTGCTGTAAACAACTGATGCTCGAAAGGCGGGATCCAAGAGTCAATGCTCGATCCTGCAGACACATATAGGTGAGTACATATAGGTGAGTACACACACACACACACACACACACACACACACACACACACACACACACACACACACACACACACACACCAGTAGGAATAAGCGATCACAGTGTACTGACGTTTGAGTATCTGGTCGAAGAAGGGTTAATGAACTCAAGGAAGGGAACTGAAAACAAAAGGCTGGCATTCCGAAAGGGAAACTATGAGGAGATAAGAAAATTACTAACAGATATAACATAGGAAACAGAGCTCAAAGGAAAGACGGCCCAAGACATGATGAAATACATAACACAGAAGTGTAAGGAGGCAGCAGACAAGTTTGTCCCGGTCCGAAAGGAAAAAAACGAAATGCAGATGAGACCCATGGTTTAATCAGAGATGTAGGCTAGCTAAGCAAGGAGATACAAGTGCGTGGAGAAACTATAGAAATAACAGGACACTTGAGAGCAGAGAATGATACCAAAGTGCAAGGAATGAATTCGTCAGGGTGAGAAGAGAGGCAGAAGGGCAATACGAAAATGACATAGCAAACAAGGCAAAGACGCAATCTAAATTGCTACACGGCCACTTCAGGAAAAAAAACCAGTGAAGGAACAGGTAATGAAACTGAGGATAGGGGTAGACAGATTCACTACAAACTACAAGGAAGTGTGCGAGGAACTGAGTACGAAATTCCAGGAGGTCTTCATTTTAAATCAAGGAGAAGTTCTAGAGATAAGAGAGGAAATTAGGCACCACTAGAAGAGTTTTGGTTTACCAGTGGGGATGTAAGGAATCTTTAGTTAAGTTGGATGTGACAAAGGCTATAGGCCCAGATGGAATCGCCCCTCGGATACTAAAGAAAGGAAGGAAGGAGCGGAAGCACCTTGCCTGCCACTCTCCATAGTGTATAACAATCACTGGTAACAGGGGAATTGCCAAAAATTTGGAAGACGGCTAATGTAGTCCCGATATACAAGAAGGGGGATAGGCAGGAGGCACTGAACTAGAGGCCAGTGTCCCTAACTTGCATACCATGCACGTTGATGGAGAAAATAGTGCGAAAAAACTAGTTGAATATCTGGAGCGAAAAAACTTTGTAACACAGCATCAGCATGGGTTCAGGATTGACAAGCCCTGCCTCACAGGATTATTTGAATTTTACTACCAGGCAACAAAAATCAGGCCAGAAGGAGAGGGGTGGGCAGACTGCATATATTTGGATTGCCAGAAAGCCTCTGACACAGTACCTCACAAGAGGCTATACAAAAGCTGGAGATGCAGGCAGGAATGAAAGGGAAGGTACTCAGTTGGATAAGAGAGTAACTAAGCAACAGAAGACAGTGAGTCACTGTGAGAGGTGAGGTCTCAGGTTGGCGAGGCGTCACCAGGGGAGTGCCGCAGGGTTCAGTTCTTGGTCCTATACTGTTTCTGATATGTAAATGATCTCCCAGAGGGTACAGAATCGCTCCTCTCATTGTTTGCTAGTGATGCAAAAGTTATGAGAAGGATTAGGATAGAGGAAGATAGTATGAGGCTACAAGATGATCTAGACAAACTGAATGAATGGTCCAACAAATGGCTACTAATGTTCAACCCGAGTAAATGTAAGATAATGAATCCAAGCGGTGGAAACAGGAGGCCAGACACAGGATACCGAATGGGAGATGAAATCCTTCATGAAACGGACAGAGAGAAAGATCTAGGAGTAAATATCACACCAACCCTGTCTCCTGAAGCCCACATAAAAAGAATAACATCTGGGGCGTATGCAAGGCTGGCTAGCATCAGAATTGCATTCAGGAACCTGTGTAAGAAACGTTTAGAACCTTGTATAGTAGTAGGCATACGTCAATCCCGTGGGGTTATGAAGTTGTGCCCTGGGTGTCTAGTTGTTGTAGTCTAGTTGGATGCAGCGCCTGCTGTGGCTGTGAAGGCCAACCCGAGAATGACAGTCTCGACTGCAGCGAGCGCAGGTAAACGCCGAAGCGGGTGCGTCTGACAGTGGTCGAGACCTCCTCTGAAGTCTATTATCCTCCGCCTGCCTCTTCAGTTCATTCTAGAATTGCTGGAGTCCCTTCTGCACTTTATATCTCCAGGCAGATCTGTCCGCAGCTGCTGCCTCCCAAGTGTTGATGTCGATGTTCATCTGCTTGACCTCGCGTTTGCAGGCATCTTTGAAACGCAGCTGAGGTCTTCCGGTAGGTCTCCTTCCTGATGCCAGTTCTCCATACAAGAGGTCCTTCGGTATGCGGCCATCGACCATGCGTGAGACATGTCCCAGCCATCGCATGCGTCTCTGTTTCAGGAGAGTGAACATTGAAGGGATTCCTGTTTTCTCGAGTACAGTGTTGTTGGTGACGTGGTCTTTCCACGTGATGTCAAGGATGCGTCTCAGGTTCCGCATGTGAATGGTATTAAGCCGTCTCTCCTGGCGAGAGCGCAGGGTCCAGGATTCCGAGCCGTAGAGAAGTGTACTCACCACACATGCCATGTAGACTTGTGCCTTGGTGTGCACTGTCAGTTTGGCATTTCCCAAACGCGCTTTGTGAGCCTGGCCAGTGTTGTTGCGGCCTTCCCGATACGCCTGTTGAGCTCAGTGTCCAGGGAAAGGGTGTCTGAGATTGTGGAGCCCAGGTACACAAACTCGTGAACTGCCTCCAGTGCATAGTCTGCTATATTTATACAGGGTAGCTCATTGACATCTTGTCCCATCAGAACATTACATTGATATACAGAACCTTGTATATCAAATATGTAAGACCAATACTGGAGAATGCGGCTTTTTGGGTGGAACATGTACCTTGTCAAGCACAAGACGAAACTAGAAAAAGTTCAGAGGTATGCCACTAGGCTAGTCCGAGAACTAAGAGGCATGAGTTACGAGGAAAAGCTGCGAGAAATGCTCCTCATGTCGCAGGAAGACACGAGAGCTCGGGGAGACATGATCACTACAAAAAGAGACACTACCTACAAAATTCTCAGAGGAATTAGATAAAGATAAATATTTAACACAGGTGTTACACGAATAAGGGGATACAGGTGGAAACTGAGTACCCAAATGAGCCACAAGGACATTAGATAGAACTTTTTCATTTTCAGAGTAGTTAACAGGTGGAATGCATTAGGCAGTGATGTGGTGGAGGCAGACTCCATACATAGTTTCAAATGTAGATATGATAGAGCCCATTACATAAGAATAATGGTAACTGCAGAAGGCCTATTGGCCCATATGAGGCAGCTCCTATTTATATCCACCCAATCCCATTCATATACATGTCCAACCAACGTTTGAAACAATCAAGGGACCCCACCTCCACCACGTTATGTGGTAATTAGTTCCACAAATCAACAACCCTGGTACTGAACCAGTATTTACCCAGGTATTTCCTAAATCTGAACTTATCCAATTTATATCAATTGTGTTGTATTCTCTCTTGTGGTGATACTTTTAATACACTATTAATATTCCCTTTGTTATGCCCATTTATCCACTTATACACCTCTATCCTGTCACCCCCAATTCTTCGCCTTTCTAGAAAAGGTAATTTAAAAAAATTTCATAATGTAATTTAAGGATTTGTCAATCTTTCTTCATATGAAAGGTTTCTAATTTGTCGGATTAACTTTGTCATCCTACTCTGGACGCATTTAAGTGAATTTATATCCATTCAATAGTACATTCTACATTACAGTAGGCTCAGGAACCTGTACACCAGTTGACTGACAGTTGAGAGGCGGGACCAAAGAGCATGAGCTCAACCCCCGCAAGCACAACTAGGCGAGTACGCACATATACACACCTCTGAAGACCTCTTAGGAACTGTACTGATAGCCTTTCCCTTCGCTAGATATCAATAAGCCTAATTGGAAGCCTCTCCCGGAATATAGAGTACCCCATACAATGATATATCCACATAAGGAAAATATTTGTAAAGCAGAGAGGGACGCACCTCTGTTGTTGCGGTGGGTGATGTCTGGACAGTGCCTGAGGAGCCCAGCCACAGCCTCCTCTCTAGACCATCTCGTGGCGATGTGAAGTGGTGTGTTTCCTGCAGGGAGAGACACATGTAAAAGTCACGTTTCCTTCGAACAAGTCAAGTCTGTTAATGAGAACATTCACTTCGTTCTTCAATCATATATTATTCATAATGCACTAATTATTCACCATTTCCTCTTATATTCATTATTAACTTCATTGTCCTGCTCTCGTTTAAGAGGATTATTTTTCACGTATGTGTTTCAGTGAACATGTCTAGATAATGCATTGCTCACCTAGACACCAATCTGGAGTCGGCATCTCAATACTAATAAATCATACAATACCTCTGGTTATATTATTCCTGAATCTCAAACACAAATACATAGAAAAAATTGTATATGGTTTAGCATATGTGAGTTAAAGGTTTATATAATGCTCTGTTATACAGGTATAACTAAATTTCTGATCTACGAAATTCAGAATAAAAATTTTATGACTGTAGGAAAAATCTCACATCAGGAATTTATTTGTTAAATGTTTATTTTAATTTCTAATTTATTTCTTGAGAATATATTTATAACTAGCTGTACCCGGCCACGCGTTGCTGTGGCTCAGCAACACATGTGCGTTGCTGAGCCACAGTAACCTTCCTCTGTCTCCCAGTCCTCACCACCATTCCCCCCTTCCCTGTCCCCCTTGTCCTCCCAACCACTCCTCACTCCCTGTCCCCTCGTCCTCTCAACCATTCCTGACTTCCCCATCCCCTCGTCCTCCCCACCATTTTCCCCCTTCCCTGTCCCTTTGTCCTTCCGACCCTCCCCCACTCCACTGTCCCCTTGTCCTCCTAACCCTTCCCAACTTCCCCGTCCCCTAGTCCTCCCCACCATCTCCCATTTCCTGGTCCCTCGTCGTCCCTACCATTTCGTCCTCCCCACCATCCCCACTCCCCTGTCCCCTTGTCCCACCCATCATTCTCCATTCCCCTGTCCCTTCATCCCCATTATCGCCCAACTTTCCCGTCCCCTCGTTCTCCCACTATTCCCCACTCCCTCATCCGATGCTTTCCCAAATAATCTGATGTTCCCATCAGAAAATTGGGAAGATCAAATGATCTGATGTTCACATCACTGAAATAGAAAAAAAGAACAAAAATATAATAATAAGCTATATTCACGAAATGAACGGTATGGTAGACAACACAGCTCAATTCAAACGCAATGTCACACAAAATAATTATATAAAAATGAAAATAAATGGAAATTTACGAAAATTCAATTTATAAATGTAATCGGAAAGATTGAAATGGAATCGTAACATATTTAGTATAGTGTGTATTACTCCTTTGTGCAACAGATGTTGCTGTTTTTTTTCTTAAACAAGGTTTTACCTGTCACAGGTGTGGCATCTACAAGTATACTAACAAAATGAACGGTATGGCAAACAACACAGCTCAATTCCATTTGAATGTCACACAAAATAATTTAATCAAAATGAAAATATATCAAAATCTATGAAAATTCAATTGTCAATAAAATTGGAAACATTGAAATGGAGTCATAACATCTTTAGTATACTGTGAGTTGCTCTTACGTGCAACAGACGGTGCTGTTTATTAAAAAAAGAATGTTTTTACCTGTCACAGGTATGGCATCTATTCTTATACTTATGAAATGAACGATATAGTAAATAACACAGCACAATTCCATGTGCTGTGTTATTTGTGTCAATTCCAAAAGCATATGTTGCTATTACGTACAACAGATGGCGCTGTTTTTAAAAAGAGTGTTTTTACCTGTCACAGGTGTGGCATCTATATAGAGGGAACAAAAAAACAAGTGCCTATTTGAATGCAATGCTGTGTAAAAATTTCAAAGCAATCGGTAAAGAGGTTTCGAAGATTTCCCTCACATGAAAAACTCAGTTTTTCAAAACAACCATGTTTTTTTCCTGTCACAGATATGACATCTATATAGTACGTATATATAAAAACCTGCTCGAATGCAAATGAAACGTTGTGTGACAATTTCAAAGCAATCGATGAAGAACTTTCCGAGATTAGCGATTTTGAACAAAAGAACATTTACATTTTTATTTATATAGATATAAGCGGACTGTATTTTCTTAGTCGACTGTATGATTCTATAGTTGTCCTGCTAGAAACTTCCCTTAATAACCTAGGAGGGGGGGGGGTATTAATATCGTAATCGACATTAAATAATTGGTTCTAATTTGTTAATAATCGTTAATCTACAATCTTAGCAATTGTTAATTAACATGTAAGACAGCTTAGTTGTTATGTTGAATGTAGCCTGGTAATAAGCAATGGACACTCCATCACGTATGCTGAAACTTGCGATTTAATCACTTGGGATGCCTCGTGTTGCACCAGGATATAATGTTGGAGCAAAATTTTATTTCGCTCAGAGTACTGAAAGTGATCAATTACTACAGTTGAGTATAGGTTTTGGGACTTCAGTGGAATCAGTGGCATTGGTCGCAATGACTTACGGCTGTTTAGGCTTCTGGTCACTGACTATCCACTGAAGCCCATAAAAACCATCTCGTCTAATAATAATTGTATCAAAGTCCGTCTTCATGTTTTATAGTCAGCTGTGTTCTCCTTTGTGCTTATTTGCTGTAGATTTATACTTAGCTGACAAATTTGTAATTCTAGTAAAATTGTTTGTGGACAGACGTAGGTTTCTTCAGGTTCAATACTGTACCTGTGAGTAACTTGCCTCCTCTGACTTCAACTAGTTCATTCCCTGTTGTTTTGTGTGTCCAGTAATGAACTGGACGCACAAAGATGATTGAGATGATTTCGGGGTTTAGCGTCCCCGCGGCCCGGTCGTCGACCAGGCCTCCTTTTGTTACACCCCTCCCCCTCCTCAGGAAGCAGCCCGTAGCAGCTGTCTAACTCCCAAGTACCTATTTACTGCTAGGTAACAGGGACATCAGGGTGAAAGAAACATTTTGCCCATTTGTCTTCGCCTCCACCAGGGATCGTATCCGGAACCTCAGGACCTCGAATCCGAAGCGCTGTCCACCCAGCTGTCAGGCGCCCCTTATTACTGGGAGTAATAGTCAGCACTTACGAGTATTCCTACATTGGTAAGGTGATCAGATATTATTTTATTATCAGCCAACTTGATTCCTTTTTTCTTGTAGGAATTTGGCTGTTTTTCCGCGACCATGAACATAGGTCAAATGACATTTGGTCGACTACTATGGCCTATACAGGTCGGACATATTCGCCTAAGCATACTAGTGACTGGACCACTTTGTAGTCGTGGTGTCCTGTGTTTGTCCGGAACCCTGATAGATTTAATTTTACCTGTGTTACAGTCTTTAGTTTAAGTTCATCTGCCACCCTTTGTGTGACAAATGTTTTTTGGAACTTGGTTAAATAATCCACGAGTGGTGACCTTGGTCCTTTTGTCCTTGATGAAGAGTTGGGTAGTGGTCAAAGATGTTTTAACTTTGGACGTTTTCGTTAGGACTGATTTTTTGTGCACCTTTCAGTACTGTACTGTGGTGGGATTCCTATCTCTCACCGTGGGGTTTGAATACTTTAATTTCGTATGTCTGCACAGTGCTGCATGATGCTGATCCCCTTTACACCTATTGCATGTGTATAGTTGGGTCTCACAGTTGTTTATTTTGTGTGATTTTGAGACACCTGGTGCATTTATGCAATTTCTTGAGTCGCTTAACTCGGGGTGTTTCTATCATGATAATTGGTGCAGCGGTATATTGAATGCTCTTTTAGGCAGAACAAACCATGTCCCCCAGCCTACAGCACGTTTGGGAGTTATCATCTTGGGTGAACCAATAACTGTAGGATTCCAAGGATTCGCTGTGTACGCGCCCACACTGTCTTATTTCCTGCACTGTGGTGTGGAAATTGTTGGTTGGTATTTATTTAGAGTACATATTGTACCCTTTAGTCTTACTGATATTTCAATGGATAATTTTTCAGTGCCAGATTTGTTATTCGTGCCGGTGTTCCCTACTGAATTTGTCGTTTTAAGCTTGTTAGTTGAATAACTCGATGTTGTTACTGTTTCTGAAGGTTTAGAGTAGGCTATAAATGCCTTGTAGAACACAAATCTTCAGAGATATTCTGCATTGTCAGGACGGTGTTGTGTTGATGTGAACATAACTCATCTAGTATATCACTGGACAGTTTTCGTTGGATGACAACTTTGGTCATCCAATCAGCAGTGGTTGTCAACCATAAGGCTGAATGCTCTTAGTAGTGATTCATGTTTTAAGCTAAAGGCTTGTAATGAGTCAGCAATATGATAAGATTGGGGTAAGTCCAACAAGTGTTGTACTAGATGTGTCTTTTCTTTGTCAGCATTATCCTTAGGGAACTGGACTGGGCGATTAGTGCTATTACGAATTTTATTTAAATTTTCTACTTCAGCTTCAAATTTATGTTCACCTTGGAGACACAATAATTCGGTAGCCTCAGGTATTAAGTTTCCAGAATCTCTAGAAATTTTAGGTAAACTGATTGAGGTCAGTTCAACTTCTGGTTGTGTACTGTTGAAAGAAGCTGTGATGGATGAGGCTTTATCCTCAGTAATTGATTCGACGAAAGGACCTAACCTGGCTTGAGATTCATCCTTATATTGATCCAGATAATCCATAATATCATCTATTTCATTTGATGTACTGGCTGCTTGCTCTGGTGCAAGCATCCTGGAAAAGTGATCCAACGGGGTTTCTATTTCATCTTCGTACTTGGCTAGGTCAAACATGATTTACTCCCTCTCGACAGTTTCAGTGTAATTGGCAAGAAGTTCACTTTTGTAAGACTCGATCATTCTTTTCACTTGATCAAATTTGTTTTCAGCCATCCGTAGATCGATTTTCAGCTGAATGAAATCAACTGGAGATTGTTGCGCCAGATTTTGCCATTTCTTAATCTGTCAGGGTTCTTAACCTATCACGGTCCTTTTCAATTTTCCTGGAATAGCCTACTTATTTTACTTCCTTGGAAACTCGCACATAAATTATATTGGATTTTTTTTATTAATAAATTAGGTACATCTGCATTTGTGCAGCTACCATAGACTATATGAAGGGGAGTACAGTGTGTCAAAAAGCTAGCTACGTGATGGTAAAAAATCCCTATCACACAGGATGGTTAGTCATACAGAGGCATGTGATATGAAGTCTGCACTGACAGACTCTGGGATCGTTATGAGGATATCATGAGCACAAGAGTGAATAAGGTAGCAGTGATAATAAAAGTCCCCATCTCGCAGGATGGGTAGTCATACAGGGCCATATGTTTAGTAGCCTGCACTGGTAAATTTTGGGTAAACTAACTCTAAATGAATATAGTAGTCTTGGTAAGATATGGGGTCAGATCAAAACCATATCAGGTCGACCAGCCCGACCACAGGCATGTATTCAGCCATTGCAGGAGGCTGAGAGACTTGCTCTCCAATTTGCAGAAAGAGCGGCTTCATATTAGCTTCCTGCAATGGTCAGAAGGCAGCAAGAACAATTAAAACAAGAGAGGTTGACAGCCATTCATGAGAGCATAGCTACAAATGACGAATGTGACTGTCCCTTCACCAAACAAGAACTAATCAGAGTCCAAAAAGGTGGTAAGGACACTGCACCAGGTGCTGATAACATACATGCTCAATGATCGCACATGCAGGTCCTGCTGGAGAACAAGGAATATTGGACGTTATCAATGCATCTTGGTACCAAGGCAAACTACCGACCACTTGGAAGAAAGCAAACATCATTCCAGTTCCTAAGCCGAAAGAACCTGGCAATTACAGTCCCATTTCATTAACATCATGCATTAGTAAAACTGCAGAACGGATGGTCTGAAATAGGCTACTGTGGAAGACTGGAGACCTGCATAAACACATATTTGTCTTCACTAGAGGAGTAGGTACTGCCAACTGCATAGCAACATTACTAGGAACAGTTAACTCAGGTCCAGCAATAGTGATCTTCGTTGATCAATCCCGCAAGCAATTTTACATACCTTAGTTAAAAAAAGGTGTAATGGGAAATATGCTAGAATGGATTCAAGATTACCTAAGTCACAGGTATGTCAGAGTAAAGTTGCAAGGACAAGTGTCGGACTACCACGTGGATACCACTTGAATGGGACTCCACAAGGAGGAGTCCTCAGTCCTAGTCTGTTTAACTTCCTTGTGGAAAACCTCGTTACCATGACATTTGCAAAAGGGGTTAAATTGCTAAGTTATGCTACTAGTATAGCAATAGTCGTTACTAGGTCCTTCACTTCTAAATAAAGCACAAGGGGCGTTAGATAAAATAACATCTGAATGCAGCATTTATAGGGCTAAAAATATCTCCATAGAAGTCTAAGGCAATGAGACTAGGTGGCAACACTCCAGACAGGCACCTATCCAATCACAGAGCCTCGTCTAGGAGCGGAACACAAAGTGTTAAGAATGTTTTACATACATGCCGCTCGTTCCCTAGTTGATTATGCAGCGCCTACCTTACTCACTCTTTCTTCTGGTCATTAGGCAAACGTTGAGGTTTTTCAAAATGATGCAATGATAGTCATACCAGGGGTTCTAGATGGACTAAAATACTGAACCTAAGAATAGAAACTAAGCTAACATCGATTGAAAAAAGAGTAAAAGTGATTGCTGTGTGCATGCTGACCAAGATATTGACTAGACCTAGAACCAGTTCACTTAAAGATATAATCACTCGAGCACTAACTCAGGACAGAAGAGCCCCCAATAGCAACAGTTGGACCCATTGTGCGATAAACACCGTCAATACATTCCATATAACAAACACAATCACTGTGAGGGGGTGTCGACGAAATACATGCAGACTTTGTTATGCAAGCTCCTTGGGAATCTCGGCCAGCAGACTTTAAGATTATGACTCTTGAAGGAAAAAACAGAACCAGACTAATCCTCATCTGCTACGTAATATTGCACAGATGCATATATAAGGAAACGTAGCATCTGACAGCTTCACATACTTTTCAGATGGATCAGTAGACCAGCAGGGACAAGACATCGGAGCTGGAGTTAAGGCAGGAAACTCTGTAAATAGTTTGGAGACTCTCAAATGGGTGTTCAACTTTACAAACAGAGATGCTAGCCATTCAAAAGGCTTTGGAACATGCTCTTGCTGAACAGCAACAGCATGTTATCATACATACAGATTCGAGAACTGCCACTGAAATCTTGCAACAAGAACATGTACCTGATAACATCCACCCAATCACAAATATCATATCATTAATGCAAACACTCAAATGTCAAGGCCGTCGGGTACTTATCAACTGGGTGCCAAGTCATGTAGGAATAATAGGAAATGACATTGCAGAAGAAGTGGCAAAACTTGCAACAAAGAGAAGAAATGTAGACATTTACATACCATACAGTCTATCACAGATTAAGAAAGTAATTAGAAACAGAGCAATGAAAAAGATGTACAATGACCACAACACAGCAGTTGCAACATCAGGATCTGCGGGTTGGTACAGAAATTCAACCAACTACGAACCAGTTATTTTGATGAAGGGAAGCAGTAGAACAATAGAAGTTCATTTACATCGCATCAGGCTTGGATACCCATGTGCATGGGAAATAGGCTTCCAGGTTCCGGAAGATGAGAGGAAATGTCAGCACTGTGGAGAAATGCCCAACAGACCACTGGAACATTATCTAAAACAGTGCAGAGTTACAAACCCATTAAGATTTCAACTACAATTCAACAGAGCAGAAGTTGTTAAACACATGGGGCAAAATCTTACTTTGAAGCGAGTCCACGAGTCATAAATACTCATAATCCACCCAAGTAAAACAGAAACAAGCAACACTTAGTGGGCTCGCAACAGGCTTAGGGCCCACACAGGAATATCCCTGAAAAAAACACAGAATATACACACGATGGCCACTATGCACTATGACATATAAGAGTTTGCTAACTGGGTATAAAATGCTTCCCAATGCTAGCGAGGTCGTCTGTTGATCGGAGATTTTGTGGTTCCTTTGTAGCGAGACTCGCGAGAAGTTTCTCTGTGAGTTTGTGTACGTGTCAACTGGTGGGGCCAGTTTGTCTCTCTCTAATATGGTGTCTCATTAACCACCCCCCCCCCCCCCCACCCTTCCCGCTCAAGGGACGCGTCCTCTCCAACGGTTCTAATATTGTCTTTATCGACTTTGGGAGGAGACTTTGCTTTTATTTGTGATTTAATTATGTCCAGTCATTGGTAACACTTTTTTTTATTGTTTCTAGTGCCCAGACAGGTGTTTTAAAGCTTATCTAATGTAGGTATTATGTGTAAATAGAAATTCAGGTGATCCATTTTCTACGAGGAGCCACGATCTCCGAATTTCCTTTGTATGAACCATTAAGCTATTTAAGGTTAGTTTGTGTTAATATTTACCTAACATAGTATTTGCTTGATATGCTAGGAGTTATTATTTAGTGTCGGAATTTCCAACGATGACAATCAAAAACTAGATTTATTACTGTCTCCATTTAATCATAATAATTAATCAACATTATAGTATGAGATAACAGTAGATATTTAGAATTTTTACGAGCAAGTTTTGATAAATAAGATGAGCGTTTTAGAATAAGAAAAGCTTTCGTAAAAGACATTTTTGTAATGTTCCATTCACCTGAACTGTATGGGTCTCGAACCATGAACCCCACGCGTATGCGACTGTAGCTCTATCTAGTTACCTGGAAGATAGTCCAGGTGAATTGAATGTTTATTTCCACGGTAGTGTAGGTGGCAATTCATTTTTATAACGTCTCCAAGCCGTGATAATGATTTGAACCTTTGCACTGGGAATTCTCAGGCACATTTTGGAATTGTGTGGGAATTCACGCATTCTTAGGGATTGTGTGAAACCCTGGTCCGGATCCAGTAGAAACCTCAGGAATCTTCATGTGTTAAGAAGAACTCCAGGATGCAATTCTTTTGACCATGTCGTTGACTTATTGTCTGGGGCGTGAGCCTGGGAATACCCAGCGCATAGGTTTGAATCCTCATCACGGTTCCTTCGGATTTTCTCATTGACTCATCAAGTTACTGTGATTACTCTGTGTGTACCCAAGACACTCTCAACTCTGCATTAAGACTCATGTAATACCTTGGTTTAGTCATCTCAGCAGAGAAAACAAAAGATACTAAATCGGCTTCCACACAAGCAAGGAGGAGCTTTTCACAAGATGCAATTGTATGATGGCTCCTGGCTTGACTATCTAAAAGATTCAAATACTTTAGCCTTGAAGTCCCACTGTATGGTCCTATTGTAATCAGACTTTATCACCAGTATAAAGAGAGTCTCAAAGCTTTCAAGGTTGTTCCAGTGTATCACTCAGGCTGTGGTGCCAATATCAGAATTGTCAAAGTAATGTACCTTTCACACATCAGAGGTTTAGTGGATTTTACTGCTCTGCTTGCTTTGGTGCCTGAAAGAAAGACTAAAGGGCTTGAAAAACTGAAGAACGAAATCTTGAGGATTATCCTTAGGTGCCCTCGTGCCATGAAGATACTTAATATGAAAAAGGAACTTAATATTCCGAGCGTCATTAATTTTAATCGTGTTACAGTAATAAACTTTCAATTTGGTATAAAAATGCTTAGGCCAGCTCATCCTAACCCTTGCACACAAGCCCTCCAGAAATTTTTCATTGAAGGTCAACATTGTTCAAATTAGATAACTAAAACTGAAACTGAACTCAGTATGTATCAGATTTCTAATTTGCATCAGGAGAGACAACAACGACACTTTCCTGCATCGTGGGAGATTAACCTCCTTTCTAATTTTAATCCCTCCTTTTCCACGCAAGGATCAAACTAACGATCAGCACAATCTTCGTGCTGAGACAAAGTTCAACGTCTTAAGCCATACAAATACTCTCTTCATAGAACCTTCTCTCTCTGAAACTATATACACCGAGGTTTTCCTACACCGCCCCACGGGTGCAGCTGGAAGTACATTTGTCCTGTCAATGAGTGATGGCTTATATTTTGAATGGGGAGTTCCTACAAGCAAATGGGCCTCTACCCTTCGGAACGAACTATTTGCCTTGATACTTGTACGGAAAAGTGTACCAAATTTCCAGACTGGATACATTAATTGTAAGTGATTCTTTATCATCCTTAATTGAACTCAACTCTTTAAGACATAACTGTAACATGCTCTTGTCTAAAGCTGGAGACAAATACAACAAAATTATTAATGATGGTAAAGTAAATTTCATGTGGATTCCATCTCATGTTGCCCTCCATATTCATGAGAGAGCAGATGAGTTAGCCAAAGAATCTGCCTTCAAAAAAGGAGTTGAATATAACCTTGGATTGCCTATAAGTATTCTAAGAGCAATACTACACCAAGACTTTCAACAAAACCTTGTAGAACTGAGGCAAAGTGAAATCAACACTTGTAATTCCACTTGCCATCATAATATCATGTAAGAAGAACCAAACATCTATGGACCATTCAATAAAATCAGCTGATTACTAAATGATTCTACTGCTCGGCTTAGTGTCGGCTATACGTATCTCTGCGAATTTTCTTTACCTGTTGATGTTCACCTGACCAAATGTAAGCAAGAAGCTTACATTTCATCTTTGTGTCAACTAAATTATTCGCACACCCTCCGTCACTATGTGATGGAGTGCAAAAAGGTACGTGAATTCAGAGACAATTCTGTTACAAATGTTCAAGAAATGTGTAAATATTTAATTTAAAATTTTCTGCTACCAGAAATTTTAGCCAAAAATACCCAGTTTGCTAACTATGTAGTAACTGATTACTACCTACAGTAAGAAAAGAAGAAAGGCGATTGTAACCATTCCACGGCTGGCCACTGGTTAAAGGCGGTGTGCAGGATAAGCATATCAATTTTGACACGAGCTCTTCGCTTATGTCAGTTGCTTAATTTAGACACTGTATACTAAAGGTCGGTCTCGAGTTCATTATTGACGTGACAATATGCATTGAATTTTGTAACTAGCTCATCAAAACTGTGACTTGCTTAGCTAAATAGTTTTTGGGGGTTCAATCCTTGAACTCATTATGTGCATATGTAACCCTTTCCACAACCACCCACAGGATGGGTTTGGGTACCCACTACTTCTCACAGGATGGGTATGGGATGGGTATGTGTTGCAGCAGAAGGTAATCCTTACTGTAGTATTGGCCCCGTTGGTCAATATTGTTGACGGGAGTAGCAAAATTCTGTCAGTTGTCCAGTAATATACCAAGGAGTGTTGGCCTTTTTGGAAACACAATGTAGTGGCTACAGTGATACTTGTGAAGTACTGACCTTGTTGGTCAGCGGCGTTCACGTCAGCGCCACGGTCCACCATTGCATCAATCAGGTAAACGGGGTTGAGGCTCCATTTAGCCACACAGTGTAGAGGGCTCCACCCGTAGCTTTCATTAGACCAAAAAACACCTGAAATCAAAATATTTGATCTATTCTGGAAATATAATCACAGTATAACTTCTTTAGTAAATAATCTGAATGTGTGAGATGGAAATAGTGCTTAGTAAATTTTCTCGCCAAAAATATATTGATCAGGTGGGTTGTGGGCCATACAACTGGACGTCTTCAATATTTAGTAACTATATGGAAATAAATTAACACAACAGAAGGTAGCAGTTATATGGAATAGATTATAAACAATAATTATTAAGTCATTTATACCAATATGCCAGTATGCTCTATCCTACTGAGGTTCACACACTTCTAACCAAATTTGTTAGAGCTCCTGAAAATTGGGTTAAGGGTCTAACAACTTCCAATTATTTTAAACAGTCGTTGTGGCCTAGTTGGGGGAGCCGGTCGGCCGAGCGGACAGCACCCTGGACTTGTGATCCTGTGGTCCTGGGTTCGATCCCAGGCGCCGGCGAGAAACAATGGGCAGCGTTTCTTTCACGCTACGTCCCTGTTACCTAGCAGTAAAATAGGTACCTAGGTGTTAGTCAGCTGTCACGGGCTGCTTCCTGGGGTGGAGGCCTGGTCGAGGACCGAGCCGCGGGGACACTAAAAAAGCCCCGAAATCATCTCAAGATAACCTCAAGAAGATAGTGGTGAAAGTACTGGACACGTTAAGGTACATGGAGCCCCTGGCTGTCTGGGGTAGAATCCTTCAGGGGTAAGAGTTTTCAGGTGCATATTAACTTGGGGACCATTCAAGATTGTTCGCATATATATATATATATATATATATATATATATATATATATATTATATATATTATATATATATATATATATATGTCGTACCTAGTAGCCAGAACGCACTTCTCAGCCTACTATGCAGGCACGATTTGCCTAATAAGCCAAGTTTTCATGAATTAATAGTTTTTTGACTACCTAACCTACCTAACTCTAACCTAACCTAGTCTTTTTTCGGCTACCTAACCTAACCTAACCTATAAAAATAGGTTAGGTTAGGTTAGGTAGGGTTTGGTTGGTTCGGTCACATATCTACGTTAATTTTAGCTCCAATAAAAAAATTGACCTCATACATAATGAAATGGGTAGCTTTATCATTTCATAAGAAAAAAATTAGAGAAAATATATTAATTCATGAAAACTTGGCTTATTAGGCAATCGGGCCTTGCATAGTAGGG
>WNGS01003388.1:8901433-8913855 GCA_020271785.1 Procambarus virginalis
ACTCTTCACCCTGAAGGATTCTACTCCAGACAGCCAGGGGCTCCATGTACCTTAACGTGTCCAGTACTTTCACCACTATCTTCTTGAGGTTATCTTGAGATGATTTCGGGGCTTTTTTAGTGTCACCGCGGCCCGGTCCTCGACCAGGCCTCCACCCCCAGGAAGCAGCCCGTGACAGCTGACTAACACCTAGCTACCTATTTTACTGCTAGGTAACAGGGACATAGCGTGAAAGAAACGCTGCCCATTGTTTCTCGCCGGCGCCTGGGATCGAACCCAGGACCACAGGATCACAAGTCCAGGGTGCTGTCCGCTCGGCCGACCGGCTCCCCCAACTAGGCCACAACGACTGTTTAAAATAATTGGAAGTTGTTAGACCCTTAACCCAATTTTCAGGAGCACTAACAAATTTGGTTAGAAGTGTGTGAACCTCAGTAGGATAGAGCATACTGGCATATTGGTATTAAATGACTTAATAATTATTGTTTATAATCTATTCCATATAACTGCTACCTTCTGTTTTGTTAATTTATTTCCATATAGTTACTAAATATTGAAGACGTCCAGTTGTATGGCCCACAACCCATCCTGATCAATATGTTTTTTGGCGAGAAAATTTACTAAGCACTATTTCCATCTCACACATTCAGATTATTTACTAAAGAAGTTATACTGTGATTGATATTTCCAGAATAGATCAACATATTTTGATTTTCAGGTGTTTTTTGGTCTAATGAAAGCTACGGGTGGAGCCCTCTACACTGTGTGGCTAAATGGAGCCTCAACCCCGTTTACCTGATTGATGCAATGGTGGACCGTGGCGCTGACGTGAACGCCGCTGACCAACAAGGTCAGTACTTCACAAGTATCACTGTGGCTACTACATTGTGTTTCCAAAAAGGCCAACACTCCTTGGTATATTACTGGAAAACTGACAGAATTTTGCTACTCCCGTCAACAATATTGACCAACGGGGCCAATACTACAGTAACGATTACCTTCTGCAGCAACACTGTGCCCATACCCATCCTGTGAGAAGTAGTGGGTACCCAAACCCATTCTGTGGGTGGTTGTGGAAAGGGTTACATATGTACATAATGAGTTCAAGGATTGAACCCAAAAAAATTATTTAGCTAAGCAAGTCACAGTTTTGATGAGCTAGTTACAAAATTCAATGCATATTGTCACGTCAATAATGAACTCGAGACCGACCTTTAGTATACAGTGTCTAAATTAAGCAACTGACATAAGCGAAGAGCTCGTGTCAAAATTGATATGTTTATCCTGCACACCGCCCTTTAACCAGTGGCCAGCCGTGGAAAGGTTACAATCGCCTTTCTTCTTTTTTTAACTGTAGGTAGTAATCAGTTACTTCATACAGTTAGCAAACTGGGTATTTTTGGCTAAATTTTCTGGTAGCAGAAAATTTTAAATTAAATATTTACACATTTCTTGAACATTTGTAACAGAATTGTCTCTGAATTCACGTACCTTTTTGCACTCCATCACATAGTGACGGAGGGTGTGCGAATAATTTATTTGACACAAAGATGAAATGTAAGCTTCTTGCTTACATTTGGTCAGGTCAACATCAACAGGTAAAGAAAATTCGCAGAGATACGTATAGCCGACACTAAGCCGAGCAGTAGAATCATCTAGTAATCTGCTGATTTTATTGAATGATCCATAGATGTTTGGTTCTTTTTACATGATATTATGATGGCAAGTGGAATTACAAGTGTTGATTTCACTTTGCCTCAGATCTACAAGGTTTTGTTGAAAGTCTTGGTGTAGTATTGCTCTTAGAATACTTATAGACAATCCAAGGTTATATTCAACTCCTTTTTTGAAGGCAGATTCTTTGGCTAACTCATCTGCTCTCTCATGAATTTGGAGAGTAACATGAGATGGAATCCACATGAAATTTACTTTGTTACCATCATTAATAATTTTGTTGTATTTGTCTCCAGCTTTAGACAAGAGCATGTTACAGTTATGTGAGTTGAGTGCAATTAAGGATGATAAAGAATTACTTCAATTAATTTATCCAGTCTGGAAATTTGGTACACTTTTCAGTACAAGTATCAAGGCAAATAGTTCGTTCCGAAGGGTAGAGGCCCATTTGCTTATAGGAACTCCCCATTCAAAATATAAGCCATCACCCATTGACAGGACAAATGTACTTCCAGCTGCACCCGTGGGGCGGTGTAGGAAAACCTCGGTGTATATGGTTTGAGAGAGAGAAGGTTCTATGAAGAGAGTATTTGTATGGCTTAAGACGTTGAACTTTGTCTCAACACGAAGATTGTGCTGATCTTTAGTTTGATCCTTGGGTGTAAAAGGAGGGATTAAAATTAGAAAGGAGGTTAATCTCCCACGATGCAGGAAAGTGTCGTTGTTGTCTCTCCTGATGCAAATTAGAAATCTGATACATACTGAATTCAGTTTCAGTTTTAGTTATCTAATTTGAACAATGTTGACCTTCAATGAAAAATTTCTGGAGGGCTTGTGTGCAAGGGTTAGGATGAGCTGGCCTAAGCATTTTATACCAAATTGAAAGTTTATTACTGTAACACGATTCAAATTAATGACGCTCGGAATATTAAGTTCCTTTTTCATATTATGTATCTTCATGGCACGAGGGCACCTAAGGATAATCCTCAAGATTTCGTTCTTCAGTTTTTCAAGCCCTTTAGTCTTTCTTTCAGGCACCAAAGCAAGCAGAACAGTACAATCCACTAAACCTCTGATGTGTGAAAGGTACATTACTTTGACAATTCTGATATTGGCACCACAGCCTGAGTGATAAACTGGAACAACCTTGAAAGCTTTGAGACTCTCTTTATACTGGTGACAAAGTCTGATTACAATAGGACCATACAGTGGGACTTCAAGGCTAAAGTATTTGAACTTTTAGATAGTCAAGCCAGGAGCCATCATACAATTGCATCTTGTGAAAAGCTCCTCCTTGCTTGTGTGGAAGCCGATTTAGTATCTTTGGTTTTCTCTGCTGAGATGATTAAACAAAGGTATTACATGAGTCTTAATGCAGAGTTGAGAGTGTCTTGGGTACACACAGAGTAATCACAGTAACTTGATGAGTCAATGAGAATATCCGATGGAACCGTGATGAGGATTCAAACTTATGCACTGGGTATTCCCAGGCTCACGCCCCAGACAATAAGTCAACGACATGGTCAAAAGAATTGCATCCTGGAGTTCTTCTGAACACATGAAGATTCCTGAGGTTTCTACTGGATCCGGACCAGGGTTTCACACAATCCCTAAGAATGCGTGAATTCCCACACAATTAAAAAATGTGCCTGAGAATTCCCAGTGCAAAGGTTCAAATCATTATCACGGCTTGGAGACGTTATAAAAATGAATTGCCACCTACATTACCGTGGAAATAAACATTCAATTCACCTGGACTATCTTCCACGTCTATCTTCCATGGACGTGGGGTCCATGGTTCGAGACCCATACAGTCCAGGTGAATGGAACATTACAAAAAGGTCTTTTACGAAAGCTTTTCTTATTCTAAAACGCTCATCTTATTTATCAAAACTTGCTCGTAAAAATTATAAATATCTACTGTTATCTCATATTATAATGTTGATTAATTTTTATGATTAAATGGGGACAGTAATAAATCAACTTTTTGATTGTCATCGTTGGAAATTCCGACACTAAATAATAACTCCCAGCATATCAAGCAAATACTGTCATGTTAGGTAAATATTAACACAAACTAACCTTAAATAGCTTAATGATTCATTCAAAGGAAATTCGGAGATCGTGGCTCCTCGTAGAAAATGGATCACCTGAATTTCTATTTACACATAATACCTACATTAGATAAGCTTTAAAACACCAGTCTGGGCACTAGAAACAATAAAAAAGTGTTACCAATGACTGGACATAATTAAATCACAAATAAAAGCAAAGTCTCCTCCCAAAGTCGATAAAGACAATATTAGAACCGTTGGAGAGGACGCGTCCCTTGAGCGGGAAGGGTTTTTTTTTGAAGTGACACCATATTAGAGAGAGACAAACTGGCCCCACCAGTTGACACGTACACAAACTCACAAAGAAACTTCTCGTGAGTCTCGCTACAAAGGAACCACAAAATCTCCGAACAACAGACGACCTCGATAGCATTGGGAAGCATTTTATACCCAGTTAGCAAACTCTTATGTCATAGTGCATAGTGGCCATCGTGTGTATATTCTGTGTTTTTTTCAGGGATATTCCTGTGTGGGCCCTAAGCCTGTTGCGAGCCCCACTAAGTGTTGCTTGTTTCTGTTTTACTTGGGTGGATTATGAGTATTTATGACTCGTGGACTCGCTTCAAAGTAAGATTTTGCCCCATGTGTTTAACAACTTCTGCTCTGTTGAATTGTAGTTGAAATCTTAATGGGTTTGTAACTCTGCACTGTGTTAGATAATGTTCCATGGTCTGTTGGGCATTTCTCCACAGTGCTGACATTTCCTCTCATCTTCTGGAACCTGTAAGCCTGTTTCACATGCACATGGGTATCCAAGCCTGATGCGATGTAAATGTACTTCTATTGTTCTACTGCTCCCTTTCATCAAAATAACTGGTTCGTAGTTGGTTGAATTTCTGTACCAACCCGCAGATCCTGATGTTGCAACTGCTGTGTTGTGGTCACTGTACATCTTTTGCATTGCTCTGTTTCTAATTACTTTCTTAATCTGTGATAGACTCTATGGTATGTAAATGTCTACATTTCTTCTCTTTGTTGCAAGTTTTGCCACTTCTTCTGCAATGTCATTTCCTATTATTCCTACATGACTTGGCACCCAGTTGATAAGTACCCGACGGCCTTGACATTTGAGTGTTTGCATTAATGATATGACATTTGTGATTGGGTGGATGTTATCAGGTATGTGTTCTTTTGGCAAGATTTCAGTGGCAGTTCTCGAATCTGTATGTATGATAACATGCTGTTGGTGTTCAGCAAGAGCATGTTCCAAAGCCTTTTGAATGGCTAGCATCTCTGTTTGTAAAGTTAAACACCAATTTGAGAGTCTCCAAACTATTTACTGAGTTTCCTGCCTTAGCTCTTGTCCCTGCTGGTCTACTGATCCATCTGAAAAGTATGTGAAGCTGTCAGATGCTACGTTTGCTTATATATGCATCTGTGCAATATTACGTAGCAGATGAGGATTAGTCTGGTTCTTTTTTTCCTTCAAGAGTCATAATCTTAAAGTTTGCTGGCAGAGATTCCCAAGGAGCTTGCATAACAAAGTCTGCATGTATTTCGTCGACACCCCCTCTCAGTGATTGTGTTTGTTATATCGAATGTATTTATGGTGTTTATCGCACAATGGGTCCACCTGTTGCTATTGGAGGCTCTTCTGTCCTTAGTTAGTGCTCTAGTGATTATATATTTAAGTGAACTGGTTCAAGGTCTAGTCAATATCTTGGTCAGCATGCACACAGCAATCACTTTTATCCTTTTTTCAATCGTTGTTAGCTTAGTTTCTAGTCTTAGGTTCAGTATTTTAGTCCATCTAGAAGCCCCTGTTATGACTATCATTGCATCATTTTGAATAACCTCAACGTTTGCCTAATGACCAGAAGAAAGAGTGAGTAAGGTAGGCGCTGCATAATCAACTAGGGAACGAAGCGGCATGTATGTAAAACATTCTAACACTTTGTGTTCCGCTCCTAGACGGGGCCTGTGATTGGTCTCATTATATTCAGTCGTGATTTTGCTTTCTCCTTCAAATTTGAATTTGCTTGTTGAATGTCATTTTAGAATCTATCCACACTCTGAGATATTGATATTGTTTAACCCACTGAAGGCTAACGTGTTGAATGCGTAGGTGCCTGTCTGGAGTGTTGCCACTAGTCTCATTGCCTTAGACTTCTGTGGAGATATTTTTAGCCCTAAAAATGCTGCATTCAGATGTTATTTATCTAACGCACCTTGTGCTTTATTTAGAAGTGAAGGACCTAGTAATGACTAATGCTATACACATCAGCATAGCTTACCAATTTAACCCCTTTTGCAAATGTCATGGTAACGAGATTTTCCACAAGGAAGTTAACAGACTAGGACTGAGGACTCCTCCTTGTGGAGTCCCATTCAAGTGTATCCACGTGGTAGTCCAACACTTGTCCTTGCAACTTTACTCTGACATACCTGTGACTTAGGTAATCTTGAATCCATCTAGCATATTTCCCATTACACCTTTTTTAACTAAGGTGTGTAAAATTGCTTGCGGGATTGATCAAGGAAGATCACTATTGCTGGACCTGAGTTAACTGTTCCTAGTAACGTTGCTATGCAGTTGGCAGTACCTACTCCTCTAGTGAAGCCAAATATGTGTTTATGCAGGTTCTCCAGTCTTCCACAGTAGCCTATTTAAGACCATCCGTTCTGCAGTTTTACTAATGCATGATGTTAATGAAATGGGTCTGTAATTGCCAGGTTCTTTCGGCTTAGGAATCGGTATGATGTCTGCTTTCTTCCAAGAGGTCGGTAGTTTGCCTTGCTGCCAAGATGCATTGATGACGTCCAATATTCTTGTTCTCCAGCAGGACCTGCATGTGCGATCATTGAGTATGTAATGTTATCAGCACCTGGTGCAGTGGCCTTACCACCTTTTTTGGCTCTGATTGGTTCTTGTTTGGTGAAGGGACATTTACATTCGTCATTTGTAGCTATGCTCTCATGACTGGCTGTCAACCTATCTTGTTTCAATTGTTCTTGCTGCCTTCTGACCATTGCAAGAAGCTGATATGAAGCTGTTCTTTCTGCAAATTGGAGAGCAAGTCTCTCAGCCTCCTGCAATGGTTGAATACATGCCTGTGGTCGGGCTGGTCGACCTGATATGGTTTTAATCTGACCCCATATCTTACCAAGACTACTATGTTCATTTAGAGATTGATACCACTCAAACCATCTTGCCTCCTTTCCCTCTCTAGAAACTCGTCTTGCTTCAGATATCACCGCTCTTAGCATTGTTCTTCCTTCTGGTGGGGGTTTCTCTTTAGATGTTTTATGAAGATATTGACTGTGTGGTTTTGTTCTTTAACTTCATTACTATAGAACCAATAGTTCTTTCGTTTTGTGTTTCTGGGATAATGATTGGAATAGCTTTGTTTGCAGCACTGCAATAGCTTCCTGCAGATTGGTCTCGTGTATGTTCAAATCCTCAGGTGGTGTGTATGTTGCATACCATTTTTCAAGTTCCTCTTGGTATATATTCCAATTGGCCTTTTCTTAATTCCACCTAGGTTGTGCAGGTGGTGTAGGAGTCGTTCTATGTTTAGTGTTGTGACAGTAGCATAGTGGTCACTGGTGATCACCGGGTCTACTTCCACTTCGCCTGATGCTTGACTGCTGTTGAGATTAATGTAAGATCAGGGAACCTCCTTGAATGTGAGTGGGGTTCCCCATGTGTGAGAGGTGTAATCTCAGGTACTTCTCGCAGAGCTGCAGCTAAATGGCGCCCACCTGCATTGGCTGGCCCAGTCGCACCTAACTCTTGATGATGAGCATTAAAATCCCCAGCAATAATTACATTTTAATGCTTGGCCAAGGTAAGCACTGCCTCTGCTTCTAGTTTACGTCTAGGGGTGTAGAAGTTGTATATGAGGAGCTCAATACTAGCCATATCACTATTATTGCTAATACCTCTACTCCTCACCACGAAACTGGGTCTATTTTCTTGCTGGGTATGGTGTTTCTGACTAGGGTATTATCCCTCTTTGTCTCCCCTGTTCATACGGTATAATATAATGCTGATATCCAGATAATCTTAAGGTATTCGTGGCTGGGAAAAAAGTTTCTTCCAAAACGATTATATCTGCTTTCATACTGATTGCAGCTTCCTGAAGTGTGTATTTTTATTTCCAAGACCTTGTATGTTCCACTGCAGTATTCGTAATGACCAGCGACAGTTTCGGTTGGTGTTGCCTATTCTAGTAGAACTTCTCTTCGGAATCGACGTCTATATTCTCCACCTCGCAAGTCGTGGCGCTGCAAATCGGACCTCACTGATTGTTAATGTTAATCCCCTGCACTGTTGGAATCTGTGCATAACTGTGGTCATCGGTTGACTGTTGGTACTGCTGCACATCGGACTGCATTGATTGCTCGTGACCGTTTCTTGTGTTGTCGGAATCTGTGCATCTCTGCCATCTAGTATTTCGTTGTTGATGTTGCTGCACTGGGATGCATTGATTGTTCATGCCCGCCTCTTGTGTGTTGGAACCTGTACATCTCTGCTGTTCAATCTTCTTTGTTGATGTTGTTGCATATCAGACTCCATTGGCTGTTGTGTCTGTCTCTTGTGTTGTAAGATTCTGTTGATCTTGAGTGGTCACTGCTTCTTGCGGTTGCCTTTGTGAATGTAGATGGTCTGGTGTCTTGACTACCCGATTGTTGTTGGTAATCTTTATGTCCATGTTGCGTTGTTTGTCCTCTTGTGCTTCGTCTTGTCTCAGACTGTAAATTTCTTGACCAACTGTAGTCTGCTGCACGATCTTGTCCATTATTACACAAGTGATTTCTTGAGTCTGTTGTTGTGAGGCGTTCTGCGTCATCTGTAGGCAATTGATAATGGTCTCTGCCATGATCTTCACGATGTTTTTCAGCAGGACCTCGGGAAAACTGTAAATTTATTGTGTTATTTCCGAAAGTAATTGCTTTTTGCTTTTCTGCTTTTGATGTATTTCTGCAGCATTTTTGGGTATTTTCTGATTTGGAGTTGGTAGATTCGGGAAATTTTTATTCTGTAAGAGTGGGTCTATGCTGTGGCTGTGCACAAGTGTTCCAGACGTTGGTGTTGGTGTATGTATTACTGGTCTGTGTGTTGATCCTGGCCTGAACTGTCTGCACCTTTTCTTTCCGCACAGAGCAGGTTGTGCTCCAGGCATGATGTTTGCCACCACAGTTTGGACATTTGGCTGTTGTGTGTTGTGGTCTGGTTTGCCTTGTGCATGGCTATACAGTCTTTGGTTGGGTGCCTCAGGCTGCACGCTCCGCATCTCTCTTGTCCGGTGCAGCGTGATTGATGGTGGCCGTATTTATGACACCTGAAGCAGCCCAGGGGTTCTGGGACGTATGGGCTCTGTCGGTATATTCCCCAATTTCGAAGATTGAATGTTTCTGGCACATGTCCCATGACGGTCACCAGAACCTGACGTGTCGCTGCTTTGTCTACTTTTGTGCGGCATCGTTCCGCATTCAGGATTTGCTTGTGTTCTAGTACTGGATCTAGGGGAAAGTCGATAGGGTATCCAAAAAGCACGACTAGTGTGCGTCTTTCTGAAGGGTCCAGCTTTTCCAAGCATACAGGTTTCCCTTGCAGGACTCTTACTTTTTCTAAGTAATTTGCAGTCTGTTGTTCTCGTGATCTCATATTAATTCTCCTTTCAGGTTGACTATGATGGAAAGTTTGAGCTCTGGTTGTTCCTTTTCCATTGCCGTTACTACTCCATATCCTGTAGGAAGGTGGTCTGCCTGCATTATCTTGAATTTTGGAAGATGTGCAGAGTCTGGCGATGTTGGTGTGAGACTGGTGGTGACTTCTCCTGTCTTGTAATGTTGGCGTGTGGCTGGGCTGTGGAGAGAGGTACATTGTCTGACACTGGCTGGTGTGTGGCTGATGGTGTTCTCTCTAGGTCCATTATTGCTGCTATTTTGCTGGTAGAAGCACTTGGTGTAACCTCGATAGCAGTTTACTTTGGCGTCTGCTGCACCTCGGTGCACTGTCCCTCCTCGTCTGAAAGCTGCCTCCATTGCCTCTTTCTCTTAGACTTTCCCATGACATCTCCACGTAGTGAGGACCGATTCACTGCCCTACCTAATGCCTGAGACACTCCTAGGCCTGGAGAAATGTCGTTTCCTTCCAACGGAGGTCGTAGAATGAGTCCCCCAGGTGGAATCAGGGACACCTAACACCAAATTGAGCTGTTTAATCTACCTTTCCCTGAAAAAGTTCAGTACACCTTTTAAGGTGTCCCTTTGTGGGTATCGCCTCGCCCTTCAGGGTAGGACTCTATGTGACCTGGTCAGTGGTACGGTCCTCACAAAAAATAATAAAAAAATAGTCATGGGCAATGAGAGTGTGGTACGAGAGTTTTGGTCGCCTGCGTGCTGGATTGCGCAGAATACCAGTCCCCTGGACAGCAGATAATCAAGAACGTTGTTTGTCCATCAATTGCAGACGAAATCGGAATTGTTTCCTTCCAAACAAGATATTGTCTGGGTCATGGATGTATCCTTCCTCACAAAACTGCGATGATTTGAGCTGATGGGTGCTCAGAATTGTAAGCTTTCCCCGGGAACAAATCCATATGCGGCCAGCTAGTAATAGCGCTAGCAGCGAGTGCATTCACTGTTAAATGGTTGGGATGCGGGGCTAGCCACCCTGAATGGGTAAGCCTTGTTTTACACATTCATAATATCCTTTCCTTGTTATATGCTATATATATTAGTTGCAGTTTACTGTTCTAATTATTCGGCAGGTGAAGTCCAAGGGGAAGGAGAAATTACAACATTTTATCCTGGTGCAACACGAGACATCCCAAGTCGTCATTCGGGTCTCAACAATGAGTTTCAGCATATGTGATGAAGGAGTGTCCATTGCCTATTACCAAGCTACATTCAACATAGGAGCTAACCTGTCTTACATGTTAATTAACCATTGTAGGTTAACAATTATTAACAAAGTAAAACCAATTGATTAATTTCGATTAGGTTATTATTAAATAGCCCTCCCAGGTTGTGAAAGGAAGTTGTCCTAACAGGACAACTATAGAATCATACAGTCCACTAAGAAAATACTGTCTGCTTAAATTATATATAAATTCTCGATAAATAAATTTGAAATAAAAATAAACATTTAATAAATAAGTTCCTGCTGGGAGATTCTCCCCAGATTCTTATGGTCATTCGAACCTAGATGGTCTAGGAACTAGATCATCCACAATTTACCAGTACTCGGATCATTCTTATGGTCCTCAATGAACCGGATGAACCAGAATTAACACGGGATTCATCAAATCTAAACATACACTGATTCTCAGACCCCAAATTCTAATGGTTCTTCGAACCAGGATCTTCGTGATCAATAAATGAATCAGTGCAATACATAAATTAACAATAAATAGCAGTTAAAGTGAACTGCTATAAAACACTTGTAGCCTAAATCAGTAAACCTCAGTTAGAGGTGCACGTAGAAGTGTTACTGCAACAATTACTAAGCACCATCATTGTTCCAAGGGCAATAACCAAGGAGCAAAATACGTGCAAAATAAATAAAACCAGTGAGTGAAAAAACATCCAAAACAAATGTTACGCACTCGCGAATTTATCCACCAAACAAGTGTAGAGTTATATCCGCAGTGTGGAGCCAAAATTAAAATATACCAAACTGTGACTGTAGTCATACAGAAGCATGTGATAAGTTGTGCAGAGTACTTACTACATGCCGGTCGGCCGAGCCGAGGAAAGGGAGCCGGTCAAGGGAAGGGAGGCCGGCCGAGGGAAGGGAGCTGGTCAAGGGAAGGGAGGCCGGCCGAGGGAAGGGAGCTGGTCAAGGGAAGGGAGGCCGGCCGAGGGAAGGGAGCCGGTCGGCCGAGCGGACAGCACGCTGGACTTGTGATCCTGTGGTCCTGGGTTCGATCCCAGGCGCCGGCGAGAAACAATAGGCAGAGTTTCTTTCACCCTATGCCCCTGTTACCTAGCAGTAAAATAGTTACCTGGGTGTTAGTCAGCTGTCACGGGCTGCTTCCTGGGGGTGGAGGCCTGGTCGAGGACTGGGCCGCGGGGACACTAAAAAGCCTCGAAATCATCTCAAGATAACCTCAAGATGCCTTTGTATAACTAACCATCCTGTGTGATGGGAATTTTTTTGCATCACGTACCTAGCTTTTTGACACACTGTACTCCCCTTCATATAGTCTAGGGTAGCTGCACAAATACAGATGTACCTAATGTATTAAAAAAAGAGACTATGTATCCACAGAATTTTCCACTAGAAGCGTATATTTTAATTATGTGAACAGCTACTAAACAAAACAAAAACATACAATTAAATAACACTGTAAATTAAATAATAAATTAAATCCCAATAAACTTGATCTTCAAAATTGCAATTGTGGGACATAGTCAAGTGCCTAGACAACTTGCTCTTATACCTGAAGTTGAGGGGTTGCAACCCGCTCTCGCACAAGACAGAACATATATGACTTATTGCTTATAGTCAATATTTGGCTTATGAATAAGTACAAATGTGATATGATGTTGACGTTGACTGATCTTGACAAAGAAATCAAACAGCAAATAATTGAAAACATGCACATCTACACGTCTCCGTCGAAGAGCTCTAGAACTTGTTGATGATGAAAAGTTCTCTTACCAAGATACTGGATATTGCTC
>WNGS01003388.1:8922258-8960238 GCA_020271785.1 Procambarus virginalis
TGGTGGTGTGTGTGTGGTGTGTGTGTGTGTGTGTGTGTTTGTGTGTGTGTATGTACTCACATATTGTACTCACCTAGTTGTGTCTGCTGGATTGAGCATTGACTCTTGGATCCCGCCTTTCCAGCTATCGGTTGTTTACAGCAATGACTCCTGTCCCATTTCCCTATCATACCTAGTTTTAAAAGCATGAATAGAGTTTGCTTCCACAACCTGTTCCCCAAGTGCATTCCAATTTCCCACTACTCTCACGTTAAAATTACTTCCTAACATCCCTGTGACTCATCTGAGTTTCCAGTTTCCACCCATGTCCCTCGTTCTGTTATTATTACTTTTCAAAGAATGAATGAAGAATGAAGAACAATTTTTATCTATATTACTTCTAAGCTGCATCACTTATGAACCCATCCCTGCCCTTGTGTGGCAGTGCACAGTAGATAGTTGTTTTCACATATCCATATATTAAACATTGATTGTAACCCTGATATATATGTGCTTCAGCCTACAGTTTAGACCTATTGTCTTATGTTTGACCCTCTGTCCTGCGTGACAGTGAATACCAGCATTATCCTCCTTTAATCAGACTATCAAAATCCTCAGATTAGGCAAAATTGTAATTAATTTGTCAATAAAGAGTTAATAATAGTTATTATTACGTGTGAACATTTCATCTATTTCAACTTTGTCAGTCCCCCTGAGTATTTATACGTTCCTATCATATCCCCCCTTTCCCTTCTTTTTCTAGTGTCGTAAGGTTCAGTTCTTTCAGGCGTTCTTCATATTCCATCCCTCGTAGCTCTGGGACGAACCTTGTCGCAAACTTCTGAACCTTTTCCAGTTTCCTTATGTGTTTCTTCAGGTGGGGCTCCATGATGGTGCGGCATACTCTAAGACTGGTCTCATGTAGGCAGGTGTAAGTGCTCTAAATACTTCCCTACCTAGCTTGTTGAATATTCTAACTTTTGCCAGCATAGAGTACGCTGCTGACATTATCTTATCTATGTGTGCCTCAGGTGTTAGTTTGGTGTTACGGTCCACTCCCAGGTCTTTATCTCGAGTCGTTACAGGTAGGTAGTTTTCCCTCATTGTGTACTGACTCTCTGGTCCCCTGTCTCCTGATCTCATTTCCACAACTTTACACTTGCTCGTGTTGAACTCCAGTAGCCATGTCTCCGACCATCTCTGCAACTTGTTAAGTCTTCTTGGAACTTGACAACACTACTGACCAGACTATTCGACAATTATGGTGACATCTTCGGAACTTGTACAGAAGATCAAAACAAGTATTGTGACCACTAGGCGCTAAGTCTGCGTGAGACTAGCGAGGAGCCTCGACCCTTCAACGAACGTTAACAGTCTAACCTCTTTACTATATGGTGCAATTTTTTTTTAATAAGATGGAAACCCGCAAAAATTGGGGCCCGACTTCGAAGCACTATAGGTCCTGATTATAATTATATAAGTACATAATTATATAATATAGATGCTACGTGTTCTGTTGTTATAATGACCTATCTCCTAGGTAAACAGTTTACTGTATATCTATGTAAACTCACCAAACTATAATGTACACATATTCATGAATATAACTTTTGAATGTGAATTTCCTGGATATAAGAGTAACACCGCCCCCCTCTCTCTCCGGTTTACCCACTCCCCCCCTTCCCTGTAAACCCCCTCCACTCCCCCCCCCCCCCTTCCACTCCGTTTCTCAGTGGCAATTTACACTTTCATGTCCCGGATCCATGACAACCTTAACTACCCCATTACACTTCCCACACAAACCGCTCTCTTACAGGCCGTTGTGTGTGTGTGTGTGTGTGTGTGTGGTGTGTGGTGTGTACTCACCTATTTGTGCTTGCGGGGGTTGAGCTTTGGCTCTTTGGTCCCGCCTCTCAACTGTCAATCAACTGGTGTACAGATTCCTGAGCCTACTGGCTCTATCATATCTACATTTGAAACTGTGTATGGAGTCAGCCTCCACCACATCACTTCCTAGTGCATTCCATTTACTAACTACTCTGACACTGAAAAAGTTCTTTCTAATGTCTCTGTGGCTCATTTGGGTACTCAGCTTCCACCTGTGTCCCCTTGTTCGCGCCCCTCCAGTGTTGAATAGTTCATCCTTGTTTACCCGGTCAATTCCCCTGAGGATTTTGTAGGTTGTGATCATGTCCTCCCTTACTCTTCTGTCTTCCAGTGTCGTAAGTTGCATTTCCCGCAGCCTTTCCTCATAACTCATGCCTCTTAGTTCTGGGACTAGTCTAGTAGCATACCTTTGGACTTTTACAGCTTCGTCTTGTGCTTGACAAGGTACGGGCTCCATGCTGGGGCCGCATACTCCAGGATTGGTCTTACATATGTGGTGTACAAGATTCTGAATGATTCATTACACAGGTTCCTGAACGCCGTTCTGATGTTAGCCAGCCTCGCATATGCCGCAGACGTTATTCTTTTATGTGGGCTTCAGGTGACAGGTTTGGTGTGATATCAACTCCTTGATCTTTCTCTCTGCCTGTTTCATTAAGCACTTCATCACTTATTCTGTATCCTGTGTCTGGCCTCCTGTTTCCACTGCCTAGTTTCATTACTTTGCATTTACTCGGGTTGAACTTCAACAGCCATTTGTTGGACCATTCACTCAGTCTGTCTAGGTCGTCTTGTAGCCTCCTAGTATCGTCCTCAATTTCAATCCTCCTCATAATTTTTGCATCATCGGCAAACATTGAGAGAAACGATTCTATACCCTCTGGGAGATCATTTACATATATCAGAAACAGTATAGGTCCAAGGACTGACCCCTGCGGGACTCCACTCGTAACGTCTCGCCAATCTGAGACTTCACCCCTCACACAGACTCGTTGTCTCCTGTTGCTTAGGTACTCCTCTATCCACCGGAGTACCTTCCCTTTCACTCCAGCCTGCATCTCCAACTTTCGCACTAGCCTCTTGTGTGGCACTGTATCAAAGGCTTTCTGACAATCCAAAAATATGCAGTCTGCCCACCCTTCTTTTCCTTGCCTTATTTTTGTTGCCTGGTCGTAGAATTCAAGTAACCCTGTGTGGCAGGATCTGCCATCCCTGAACCCATGTTGATGCTGTGTTACAAAGTTCCTTCGCTCCAGATGCTCCACTAGTTTTTTTCGTGCAATCTTCTCTATCAGCTTGCATGGTATGCAGGTGAGGGACACTGGCCTGTAGTTCAGTGCCTCCTATCTATCCCCTTTCTTGTATATCGGGACTACGTTAGCTGCTTTCCAAATATCTGGCAGTTCCCCTGTTGCCAGTGATTTGTTATACACTATGGAGAGTGGTAGGCACAGTTCTCTTGCTCCTTCCTTTAGAACCCAAGGGGAGATTCCATCTGGGCCTATAGCCTTTGTCACATCCAACTCTAGTAAACACTTCCTTGCTTCCCCGCTGGTAATCTCAAAGTCTTCCAGTGGTTCCTGGTTAGCTATTCCCTCTCTTACCTCTGGAATTTCTCCTTGCTCGAAGGTAAAGACCTCCTGGAATTTCTTATTCAACTCCTCACACACTTCCTTGTCATTTGTAGTGAATCCTTCCGCCCCTATCCTCAGTTTCATAACCTGTTCCTTTACTGTTGTTTTTCTCCTGATGTGGCTATGCAACAATTTAGGTTGAGTCTTTGCCTTGCTTGCGATGTCATTTTCGTATTGTCTTTCTGCCTCTCTTCTCATCCTGACATATTCATTCCTGGCAATCTGGTATCTTTCTCTGCTCTCCAGTGTCCTGTTATTCCTATAGTTTCACCATGCCCTTTTACTTTGCTGCTTAGCTAGCCTACATCTCTGATTAAACCATGGGTTTCTCATTTTCATTTCTCTGTTTTCCTTTTGGACTGGGACAAATTTGTTTGCTGTGTCCTTGCACTTCTGCGTGATGTAATCCATCATATCTTGAGCCGTCTTTCCCCTGAGTTCTGTTTCCCATGCTATTTCTGTCAGAAATTTTCTTATCCCCTCATAGTTTCCCTTTCGGTATGCAAACCTTTTGGTTTCGGTATCCCTCCTCGAGTTGTGGTTGGTTGTGAAGGGTGTGGTTGTGAAGGGTTGTGGCCATGCCACAACCTTTCTTCAATCAAGTACTCAAACACCAGTACACTGTGGTCGCTCATTCCTACTGGGTCCTCAAAACCGATTTCTCTTATGTCCGAGTGGTTCAGAGTGAAGACTAGGTCGAGTCTCGCTGGTTCGTCATTGCCTCTCATCCTTGTGGGCTCTCCGACATGCTGGGTTAAAAAGTTTCTTGTCACCACCTCCAATAGTTTGGCTCTCCACGTATCCTGTGTGTGTGTGTGTGTGTGTGTGTGTGTGTGTGTGTGTGTGTGTGTGTGTGTGTGTGTGTGTGTGTGTGTGTGTGTGTGTGTGTGTGTGTGTGTGTGTGTGTGTGTGTGTGTGCGCGTGTGTGTGTGTAATTACCTAAGTGTAGTTACAGGATGAGAGCTACGCTCGTGGTGTCCCGTCTTCCCAGCACTCTTTGCCATATAACGCTTTGAAACTACTGATGGTCTTGGCCTCCACCACCTTCTCCCCTAACTTGTTCCAACCGTCTACCACTCTGTTTGCGAAAGTGAATTTTCTTATATTTCTTCGGCATCTGTGTTTAGCTAGTTAAAATCTATGACCTCTTGTTCTTAAAGTTCCAGGTCTCAGGAAATCTTCCCTATCGATTTTATCAATTCCTGTTACTATTTTGTATGTAGTGATCATATCACCTCTTTTTCTTCTGTCTTCTAGTTTTTGCATATTTAATGCCTCTAACCTCTCCTCGTAGCTCTTGCCCTTTAGTTCTTAGAGCCACTTAGTAGCATGTTTTTGCACCTTTGCCAGTTTGTTGATGTGCTTCTTAAGATATGGGCACCACACAACAGCTGCATATTCTAGGTTTGGCCTAACAAAATTCGTGAACAATTTCTTTAGTATATCGCCATTCATGTAATTAAAAGCAATTCTGAAGTTAGAAAGCGTTGCATAGGCTCCTCGCACAATATTCTTTATGTGGTCCTGAGGTAATAGTTTTCTATCTAGAACCACCCCTAGATCTCTTTCTTTACCAGGATTCTTTAAAGATTTTTCACATAATATACAGGTTGTGTGAGGTCTATGTTCTCCTATTCCACATTCCATAACATGGCATTTATTAACATTAAATTCCATTTCCCAAGCGGTGCTCCATATCTGTACACCATGTACACCATGGTACTACAGTACACCATGGTACTACAGTACACCATGGTACTACAGTACACCATGGTACTACAGCATGCCACTTTTCCAGGCTACTACATGCCACTACACCAGGCTACTACACCACACCAATACACCAGAATACTACACCAGCCTACTACAGCACGCCACTACACCATGCCACTACACCAGGCAACTACACCACACCAATACACCAGAATACTACACCAGCCTACTACAGCACGCCACTACACCATGCCACTACAACAGGCTACTACACCACACCAATACACCAGAATACTACACCAGCCTACTACAGCATGCCACTACACCATGCCACTACACCAGGCAACTACACCACACCAATACACCAGAATACTACACCAGCCTACTACAGCACGCCACTACACCATGCCACTACAACAGGCTACTACACCACACAAATACACCAGAATACTACACCAGCCTACTACAGCACGCCACAACACCATGCCACTACACCAGGCCACTACACCACGCCACTACACCACGCTACTACACCAAGCTACTACACCAGGCTACTACACCAGGCTACTACACCACACCAATACACCAGACTACTACACCAGGCTACAACACCTTGCCACTACACCAGTCTTCTACACCACACCGCTACACCACGCCACTACACCACTCCACGACACCACGCCACTACACCAGGATACAACACCATACCACTACACAACTCCACTACATCATGCCACTACACCAGGATACTGCACCACACCACTACCCCAGGCTACTACACCATGCCACTACACCAGGCTACTACACGCCACTACACCATGCTACTACACCAGGCTACTACATCATGCCACTACACCACGATACTACACCACACCACTACACTAGGCTGCTACACCAGGCTACTACATCACACCACTTCACAATGCCACTACACCAGACTACTACACCATGCCACTACACCAGGCTACTACACTACACCACTACACCAGGCTACTACATCATGCTACTACACCTCTCCACTACACCAGGCTACTACACCACGCCACTACAACAGGCTACTTCACCACACAACTACCCCAGGCTACTACACCATGCCACTACACCAGGCTACTACATTACGCCACTAAACCAGGCTACTACACCATGCTACTACTCCTCTCCACTACACCAGGCTACTACACCAGGCTACTACACCACGCCACTACACCAGGCTACTTCACCACACCACTACACCAGGCTACTACACCATGCCAATACACCAGGCTACTACACGCCACTACACCAGGCTACTACACCACGCCACTACACCAGGCTACTTCACCACACCACTACACCAGGCTACTACACCATGCCAATACACCAGGCTACTACACGCCACTACACCAGGCTACTACACCACAATACTACACCACACCACTACAGTAGGCTGCTACACCACGCCACTACACCAGGCTATTACACCATGCCACTACACCAGGCTACTACACGCCACTACACCAGGCTACTATACCACGATACTACACCACACCACTACAGTAGGCTGCTACACCAGGCTACTTCACCAGGCTACTACACCACGCAACTACACCAGGCTACTTCACCACACCACTACACCAGGCTACTACACCATGCCACTACACCATGCCACTACACCACACCACTACAGTAGGCTGCTATACCATGCCACTACACCACACCACTACACCATGCTACTAACCATGCCACTACACCAGACTTCTACACCAGTCTACTACACCATGCCACTATACCAGGCTACTACACCATGCCACTATACCAGGCTACTACACGCTACTACACCATGCTACTTCATGCCACAGTACCAGGCTACTGCACCAGGTTACTAACCATGCCACTACACCAGGCTTCTACACCACGCCACTACACCAGGCTACTTCTCCACACCACTACCCCAGGCTACTACACCATGCCACTACACCAGGCTACTACACGCGACTACACTAGGCTACTACACCATGCTACTACACCACACCACTACACCAGGCCACTACACCATGCCACTACACCAGGCTACTACACCACGCTACTACACCAGGCTACTACACCACACCACTACACCAGACTACTACACCAAACTACTACAGCATGCCACTACACCAGGCTACTACACCTCACCACTACACCATGCCACTACACCTCACAACTACACTACGCCACTACACCACGCTACTACACGCCACTATACAAGGCTACTACACCATACCACTACACTAGGCTACTTCACCAGGCTACTACACCACGCCACTACACCAGGCTACTACACCACGCCACAACACCAGGCTACTACACCACTGTACTACACTAGGCTACTACACCAGGCTACTGCACCATGCCACTACACTACACCACGCCACTCTGCACCGGCACTGCTCCATGCCACTTCACCACGCCACTACACTACACCATGCCACTACACTACGCCACTACACCAGGCTACTACACCATGGTGCTACAGCATGCCACTATTCCAGGCTACTACATCATGGTACTACAGCATGCCACTATTGCAGGCTACTACATGCCACTACACCACGCCACTACACCAGGCTACTATACCATGCTACTACACCAGGCTACTACACCACACCACTACACCAGACAACTACACCAGGCTACTAGACAATGCCACTACACCAGGCTACCGCACCACACCACTACACAATGCACTACACCATGCCATGACACCACGCCACTACACCAGGCTACTACGCCATGCCACTACATCATACCACTACACCATGTCACTACACTAGGCTACTACACCACTCCACTACACCAGGCCACTACACCACGCCACTACACCAGGCCACTACACCACGCCACTACACCAGGCCACTACACCACACCACTACACCAGGCCACAACACCACGCCACTACACCAGGCTACTACATCACACTACTACACCTACTACTACTACTACTACACACTACTACTACTGTTATAGTGGCCAGAATACGCCTGGGATATAGACGTATCTGGCAGCTTTCTCAAAACCCAAATGTCGAGTACACAATGTGTCAACTTTGTGAAAGAGAAAACATGCACTCTCTTGAACATTATATTGTAGAATGTTCCATACTGGCTGACTTTCGCCCCCCTGGGCTAAGGTATGCTGAACTGTGTAATTACTATATGTGTACTGGAACACTTGATGATATATTGGACTTGTATCCAAGATTGACCATGTAATACATTAATTATACAATGTATGTGATGTTACTATATAACCTGAGCTTGTAAAAGCACCTTAATCACCTTCAGTGATTAAGTGCTTAATTGCACACTAGTTTCTTTATCAGCTATCTCACCCTGTAAGAGTAAATGAGATAAATGTCTGTGAATGCATGTGTGTATATATGTATATGTGTGTGTATGTATATGTATGGGTATAAAGTATATATGGAAGCTGATCAGAATTACATTTCACCTTTGTAAATGTACATTAATGACACTGTGTAGAAGACACATCGAACACTTTATGTAAGGCATACGTAAATCTGTGTATCTATGTATTTACGTATATAGGTTAGCTTAGCATTTTTAAAGCACCGACTCACATTCAGTGGTTGATTGTTCAATAAACCCTTGAAATATGTTTAACACATCTCTAACCCTGTCCATGGAGGACAGAAGAAAATGTATATATGCTGGTTAGCATTGTAAATGTGTGGCCACGTCTGTGGTAGAAAACATTAAAAAAAAAAAAATACTACACAACGCTACTACACCAGGCCACGACACCATGCCACTACACCAGGCTACTACACCACGTCACTACATCACGCCACAACACCATGTAACTACACCAGGCTACTACACCACACCACTACACCAGGCCACTACACCACGCCACTACACCAGGCTACTACATTGCACTACTACACCACACCACTACACCAGGCCACTACACCACGCCACTACACCAGGCTACTACATCACACTACTACACCACGCCACTACACCAGGCCACTACACCACGCCACTACACCAGGCTACTACATCACACTACTACACCACACCACTACACCACGCCACTACACCATGCCACGACACCACGCCACTATACCAGGCTACTACACCACGTCACTACATCACACCACTACACCATGTCACTACACCAGGCTACTACACCACGTCACTACATCACGCCACTACACCATGCCACTACACCAGGCTACTACACCACGTCACTACATCATGCCACTACACCATGTCACTACACCAGGCTACTACACCACACCACTACATCACACCACTACACCACACCACTACACCAGGCTACAACACCATGCCACTACACCAGGGTACTACACCAGGCTATTAACCACGCCACAACACGAAGCTACAGCACGCCACTATTCCAGGCTACTACACCATGGTACTACAGCATGCCACTATTGCAGGCTACTACATGCCACTACACCACGCCACTACACCAGTCTACTATACCATGCTACTACACCAGGCTACTACACCACACCACTACACCAGACAACTACACCAGGCTACTAGACAATGTCACTACACCAGGCTACCGCACCACACCACTACACCATGCACTACATCATGCCACGACACCATGCCACTACACCAGGCTACTACACCACGCCACTGCATCATTCCACTACACCATGTCACTACACTAGGCTACTACACCACACCACTACACCAGGCCACTACACCACACCACTACACCAGGCTACTACATCGCACTACTACACCACGCCACAACACCATGCTACTACACCAGGCTACTACACCACACCACTACACCAGGCTACTACATCGCACTACTACACCACGCTACTGCACCAGGCCAATACACTATGCTAATACAAATGATAAATGAGTAAAAATGATGAACAAACCTTTATTATGATGTTTTATTTTACCAAATCTATAAATATATTTTTATATTTTTACATTTCCGATTTTATTCATATATGAGCATTTTAACTTGAAACACTTCATAAAAGGGGTCACAAAGTTTCAAATTAGGTACAAAAGGGGTCACAAAGTTTCAAATTAGGTACAAAGGGGTCACAAAGTTTCAAATTAGGTACAAAAGGGGTCACAAAGTTTCAAATTAGGTACAAAAGGTGTCACAAAGTTTCAAATTAGGGTACAAAAGGGGTCACAAAGTTTCAAATTAGGGTAAAAAAGGGGTCACAAAGTTTCAAATTAGGGTACAAAAGGGGTCACAAAGTTTCAAATTAGGTACAAAAGTGGTCACAAAATTTCAAATTAGGTACAAAAGGTGTCACAAAGTTTCAAATTAGGGTACAAAAGGGGTCACAAAGTTTCAAATTAGGGTACAAAAGGGGTCACAAAGTTTCAAATTAGGGTTAGGTTCGTAGGTTTTGTTAAAAGTTTTGGAAACCTATTTAATTCCACACAAAATAACTTATCTAATTCGTGAAAACAAACGTTTCCAATCCTTTCAAAAACTTTCCAGGAACGTTGTGGAAACTTGAAATTGTTTGCTGGGTACTGGTATTTTAATATTTGGTTAATAGGTTGTATTAACTTGGGTGACTGAGACTCCCTGATATTATACAGTATGTAGTGAACTTAACTGATATTTTGTTGCTTCTTCAGATACAAACTGGCTGTGTCATATATTCCACTTTTGTAATGATTTATTTCCTGCAGGAATGACACCACTTGATTACTTTCGTCGCAGCACTACCAATGAGTCCTCCACGTACATGCCAAGTACAACCTCAGGGTATGGCTCTGAGGGAGACCGTCTCCCAGTAGGTGGCACGGAGATAAAGACCTCACATGAGGGTGACTGGAACAGCGACCCAGACAGTATATTCCTCATTAATGAAGAAGACCCTCACCAGATGGAGAAAACCTTTCAGATGTGGCAGTTGTTTGTCGGTTAGTGAACGTCATCAAGTTTTATCTATAATAGTATAAATAAATATAATTAAGCCAGTATTTCAAATAACATTTATACAAATTTTTCACTATTAAAGAGTAGTAATATTAATAATAATGAAAAATGATAATGAGAATAATATTCATAAGAATAATAATAATGCAATATAATATTCTTAATATTCTATCTACATTTAGCTTAAAAACAGTAAAGTAAAACTTTTAATACATTGTGATAATAGCTACTATCTGCCGCTGCTTGTAGGTCGCCAATTGTTAATTTTCAAATACTGACATTCTTAAAGTATGTAAAGTAATATATTTTCAGGTTTATCAAAACCTTAAAATATTAGTTAAAGAATATATGACGAATGTCTAATAATCTTCAGCTGACATATTATTGCTATAACACAATATTAAAGAGTTTTGGGTATAATGATCGGGCAGTGTTTATACTGCAGCCTGAGAGGGAACAACCTATATTATGAGTTATAATGACGTATGTAGATTGTGTTCTCGAAATTTGACTTCAACGCTGTGAACCCGATGGCACTTTGTTGAGTTGAATGGCTGTAAAAAGTTCACGACCCGAACACAAAAAATGAACACTGCCGTGTTTAAGAGGACGAGATGCTGTTTAATATTTAAAAAAAAGCAAATGATTCACAGCTGATTGCAATCAGGCATTTATCGAAAAAGGTTTTGCTCGCTTCCTATGATCTAGTCACACCTCTGTCAAGGTCTCTCACAGGCAACAAAAAACTTAATAAATAAGTTAACAAATTTACTTTGGAAGAGCGCTACTTTGGTTTACATAAAGTCAGAAGCAATTATTCATCTTTGGAATCAACAGCAGCTTGGACGAGGATAGCCCAATGGGTTTTCATGTGCTCTTCTCATAGGCAGTTGTGTCTCAGTGTTCCTAGCTAGTAGACTATTCTCGGAATAAATAATGACGAATATCCTGAAATCACTTCAAACTATGTCCGAATTCTGTCTGCGCTTGCTGGTAGAAAGTTGAAGGCTAATGGAGCAAATGAAACGTCTTAGGATTGTTAGGCGTCATGCAACAAGGAAATGAATGTTGCTTTGAAAATGGAAATGGCAGTTGCAGGGTAGTGAGTAAAGGAAGTAGGAACACAACGAAGGACGACAAAAAAAATCAAGAAGGCAGTAGCTTTGGCATCGGAAGACTTCATTATTTTACACGAAAACTTGAGCAGGTACTCCTGTAAGCAGGAAAGCTGAACATAACAATATATATACTTGCTGCAGAAGAGTCACATTTGTGTGATATGAATTGAATCTTTTGATCAGGGATCCACGAAACAGAGTTAGTATATGTTTTCCAGGCGTAAAGGTGGGAGACATAGTGGTTAGAACTAGCAGCATATAATCAGTCAATGGAAAGAAGCCTATTGTCTCTCAGTTTGTGACAACAACATTTGCCGAGGTAGGAGCAAGAAGTTGTTGGAAAAAATACAGAGATGAGTTAAACATGATAAATATTAAGGGATAACAAGGCTGTCATTTATTTATTATTTATTTATGTATATACAAGAAGGTACATTGGGATTGTGAGGGTACATAATATGGTAATTACAATCTTGTAAAGCCACTAGTACGCGCAGCGTTTCGGGCAGGTCCTTAATCTAAGAAAATTTTAAGTAGGTAAATACTTGCAAAATTTACAAAAAATAATAACAGTTACAAGGCAAGAAAAAAAAAGATGAGAGAAAATTGTTGGTATATTAAAGCACATATTAGTCAGATTGATTGCAATGACAGCTTGAATGGTAGTTGACAAAAATTGGTAGGCACAATACAGCATATGCTAGCACATAAAAGAAGACAGCAATGAACACAATGATAAGGTTGTTTGGGTTAAGTACATAAAAATTGGGAGATTGGGTAACACTAGGTACAGAGCAAATTTAGAGCTCAGTGTAGGAAACTAAGAAGGTGAAATTAGGTACTTTTTGGTTTTGCTTTTAAATAAGGAAAATAAGGCTTTTAAATAAGTCATAACAGCATTATGGGTCCCTGGGCACACCAGTGTGCTGGGGCCCCTACCACAACCACTCACAGGAATAAAAAGTAAATGGTCGATAATATTAAACATATATATATTTTCTTGGCACTTCAACAAAACTGGTGTTAAAACATTAAAAACATGTTGTAGAGCAACAACTAATCAACATGATAAACATTTGAAGAATGCACATGGCTTGAAAAACACAATAATACTCAGTAAGCTACACAGAGTATGAAATTACTTCGAATTTCTTGTTATAACAAGCATTTGCGGCATTTCTTTTCAGAGAATTCCTTTATTATTGGCTTGAAGTCAATGGTCTTCAGTATGTCATTTTCCATGCACATGAGTGAAAGCCAGTTCAAACAATGCCGCCCTGTGCTACGAAACAGATTTTTGTTAAAGTTTCAGTAAAGAACGTTCGCCTGTTCAGTTCGTTCACCATTATGCACATGAACACTCTGAGTGCAATTTAAACATTCGGGAATACAGATTTCAAATTGTCCGAAATTATTTTTCTTTACAGTGAAGGGAGAGTCACAATTGTCATGAAGTGCCATGTAGTGCTTGAGATGCTCACATTCATTTAAAAAGTCATCATTATTCAGGTCTTTATGAGACATATTAGCCAGATGTTCACACTTTTTCTTTAGTGCATCAGAGGCAATGGTTTTAAATTCACTGAAGAAAGAAAACAGGTTTCCAATCTGTGAATAAGTCTCTGCACGTTTTGTCAGTTCAAAGATAAGCGTGTCCAAAATAGTTTCAACCTTGAATTTTTCGGTTTTAATGAGAAGTACCTCTTCTGCTGATCCATCATATCTACTAAGACGCACACTTCGTTTTCGTTCCCGTTTTTTCCCATCACTGTAATCTGTATCTGGACACATACTTCTGGCTTTGAATTCATATTCACTAAATTTGTCTCTAGCTTCCTGAAGATAGGTTTTCATAGACTCAAGAAGATTTGTGGCAACAAAGATGTTCACATCTTTTGATTGAAGGACCTTATTTGTTTTGTTCATTCCAACATGTAATTCCAAAGAATTGTGAAAAAGATTATTTCCAGGTTTTCCATTTTTTTGCTCAATTCCTCTGCCTTTGTTGACCGGACCACACACTAGAAGGTGAAGGGACGACGACGTTTCGGTCCGTCCTGGACCATTCTCAAGTCGATTGTTATGAGGAAGTAGAAACAGGCAATAAATAGGCAAGAGAGATTTGAGGAGCAAAGTAAAGTGTAGTAGAAGGGATAGTAATAATAATAAGAGTTAGTAAGTTAACACTTCTCTTGTGTTCTTTAAGTCTGTCATTCAGTGTACGGCCAGTTTCGCCAAAGTATTGGAGAGGACAAGAAGAACAGGAAATAGAGTAGACACCAGCAGCATTAGAAGCAGGAGGAGCAGTGTGAACTAGATTGCTACGAAGTGTGTTAGTTTGTCGAAAGGCGAGTTTAATGTCAAGAGGACGAAAGGTATTGGTAAAAGTTTTGAGTTCAGATATGAAGGGAAGGCATAGTACAGTGCTACTAGTGTTGGAAGCAGGTTTAGGATGAAAGAAATTTCGTTTAGCTTGAGAGTAGGCACAGTTGATGAAATGCAAAGGGTAACCAAGGCGAGAGAATGATTTGTAGATAAAGGCAATTTCAGAATCAAGAAACTGAGGGTCGCTGATGCGTAGAGCGTGGAGGGAGAGAGAGACGAGGACACTTTTCTCAACAGAAGGAGGATGGTAGGAAAAGTAGTGAATGTACATGCCACTATGCATGGGTTTACGGTAGGCAGAGAAAGATAACCCAGACACGGAGCTGTGAACATGAACGTCAAGAAAAGGAAGGAGGGAATTAGATTCCCACTCAACTTTGAAATGGATAGAAGGAGCCAGATTGTTAAGAGAGGGGAGGAAAGGCTGGAAAAGATTAAGGTCATGAGGCCATAAAGCAAAAATGTCATTAACATAGCGAAGCCAAAGAGAGGGACGAGTATCAATAGAAGGAAGAAGAACAGTTTCGAAATATTCCATGTAGAAATTAGGAAGAACAGGGGAGAGAGGGGAACCCATAGCAACCCCGAAAGTTTGAGTGTAATATTTACCGTTGAAAGAGAAAGAGTTAGAGTCAACACAGAGTCTAATGAGATCGAGGAAAACGTCAGTGGGAAGAGGGAGAGGAAGAAGGCCCTCTGACGCCTTCTGTCTAAGGAAAGAGAGAACGTCATCGAGCGGAACATTAGTAAACAGAGAGTCGACATCAAGACTATGCATCTTACAAGAGGGTTGCAGGCGCAGTCTTTCTATGAAGTCCTGAGAGTGACGAAGGTGGGCAGGGGAGAAAGTGCCAAGGTAAGGCGTCAGGGATTTAGCGAGCCAGGAGGCAAGAGGATAGCTGACACCCCGTGAAGAAATGATAGGACGAAGAGGAACACCAGGTTTATGAGTCTTAGGAAGACCATAAACCTCTGCCTTGTATTTACTTGCTGTTCATTGTCAGCTGATAGAGAATCCAGCGCATGTTTTATTTTCTCGAAACCCCCATACAGAGCATGAATAACATCAAAATGTGCTGACCATCGTTGTCAGACAGACGCTTGACCACAAAATATTTTCTTAAAGATAATGTCAATACATTCCAGCGATGAGTGCAACCAGCAAAAAAATAATACATATGCTGAACAAAGTCAAAGAATTAGACAGTCTGTAGACGACACTCTGCTGCTTTTACTCCCACCAAGTTCAGACTGTGTCCAGCACAGGGGACATTGATGGCAAACTCATTGAGTTGATGAATTCGTGCTTACAATCCAGTATATCGTCCAGACATATTTGAGTCATTATCGTATGACTGACCACGGCAGTTTGATAGTGGAATTATGTTCTCATTAGGAAAATCCACGAGAGCGTCGTTTAGATCCTTTGCCCCATGAGAAAAAATGGGGATGAACATCAAGAAACATTCCACAGGCTCACAGCCTTCAATGTATCGGACAGTAAATGTCAGTTGATCTGTGTGTCAGATGTCTGGAGTGGAATCTGTACATATTGATTAATACTTTGACTCATTTACTTCTTCAAGAATAATGCAAAGAACCTGCTGTCTCATTAATTCAATAAATTCCTCACAAATATTTGCAGATAAATATGACGGATTAATTTTCCATGAATTTCTATACATTTTGAGATGTTCTTCTAAGAAAGGGTCAAATTCACCCAGCAGCTCTAGCATACCTAAACAGTTGCCAATTTTTGCTGACCCAATAATGTGATTTTCTCCCCGAAATGGCAAATCTCTAGAGGCAAGAAAGCGAATTACAGAAATCACATGCATCAACGCTTTATGGCAATATTCCTGCTCTGAGCGACGTTGCTCAAGTAAAAAGATTTATACTTCCAGTTTCTTTATGCCTTCTTGAGGTAATCTTGAGATGATTTAGGGGCAACCTCGACCTGGCCTCCTATTTGTTACACATCCCAAGGAAGCAGCCTGTACCAGCTGCCTGTATCCCAGGTACCTATTTACTGCTAGGTAACAGGCTGAAAGAAACTCTGCCCATTTATTTCCGCCTACACCGGGGATCGAACCTGGAACCTCAGGACTACGAAACCGAAGCGCTGTCCACTCAGCTGTCAGGGCCCAGGCCTTTTCAAATATGCTATCATGACTTTCGTGTTCTTCTCCATTTTCATATTCTACAATAACATTGCTGTGCTTCCAGTCATTGAACTCCAATGTAGCAAAGGGAGTCTTTCTTGGACAATAGGCGACATTCAAACGACCTTGGGATGGTGAATGGAGTAGCCATTCACGTTTAACATACTCGTCATTCTGCAGTTTGCGTTTGATCAAATTATTGACTCCCCCCCTCCCCCCCCCCGTATAGTCCCTAGAGCCTCAGGTATAAGACGAGAACTCGTCAGGCACCTCCTTATGACACTTATAATTCATATATGATGCTCTATATACCATAGACTGCTCTACACAATGGCTCCCTTGCTTCTGGATTCTTTCCTCTCCTCTTAAAAAAGTAGCCCCAATTCTCATCCCCAAACCGGGCAAACCACAGACCTATAAGAACTACTTGAAACACTAGGAAAGGTCTCACAAGACTAATAAATCTCAGACTCAGACACCACCTGTAAGACAATGACTTACTAACTGAAAAACAGTTCAGAAATTCGGTTATTTAATTCTTTAAAATCTGCATAGATTCTCATGGATTTCCGGTCTGCCTTCAACACTGGTACAATTGGGGCTGCCTACTCACTATGTGTAATTGGCTCTAAGATGCCTTCTGCTACATGCATTTCAAGGACTGATTCGACCAGTTGCTTGTAATGAAACGGAATTGTTCTTGATTTGAAAAATTTAGGTGAAGTCCCACTTTTCAGGTGAATTTTTGTCACCATGCTATTAATTGGCTTGCCTGCATCCACTGAAAACTTTTCCCACATACATTCGGCACTCTTAACTTGTTTTACTATAGACAATTTATCCAGGCCAGTCAAAAAAAAATCCCACTTATTCCATGAGATCCTTACCACATAGGCTAGGATTATGTGAATCCACTACATAAAAATCCTAGACAATTTCGTTCTTAATATAGCCTACTTTTGCTGACACCTTGTCATAGACCTTAATCGGTACATTATCATATTCATTTAATGATTTTCCGCAAGATTTTACATTTAATTGCAAGGTATTTGCCCAATCTCTTGATAGTGTTGACACTGCAGTACCAGTGTCCAGTTCCGAGGGAACTAACTTACCTTTAATTACAAAATTCACCACTTGTGACTTCACCGAACATACCTTTTCTTTCACCGAATAAAGTCTGCTTTCCTCACCTGCATCTTCTTCAGACGGTTTACCTTCCTCTATTGCCTTGACGACAGTACCATTACCTCTTCTTCCTGCATTCCTAGGTCGTCTCCTCTCTAAGGCCTTGCTATTTTTTCCAGTATTCTCTGCACACTTTCCTCAAGTGCTCTTTCTTGCCACAAAAGTTGCATATGTAGTCCTTAAACTTGCAGTTGCCAATACTGTGATTGTACCCCACAGTGTTTACATCTTGTTTGGCCCTGTACGACCATAATTTCTTGGGAAGTAGATTTCTTATCTCCGAAAGCCATTTCCAGGTTCAAAATCTTCTCTAGCACTGTCCATGAAGTCACTGATTGTAAATCCAAGTTTTCCACCACCAGGTTAGAGAAAACTATCTCGTTTTCTACTGTAAAGGAAGAGAAGGAAAAAGAGAAGACCAGACTACGAGAATTAGAATAAGAACAATTGAAGGAAAAGAGAAGACCAGACAATGGGAACTAGAGTTAGAAAAGGAGTTAGAGAAAGAAAGGGATATAGTAGAATTTCGAAAGAGACAAAGGGAAGACCAAATAGATGGAGGCTGAACCAGAGGCTGCTGCTCACTGATAGCATCCACAGGAAAATAGTGCAAGGGATAAAAATATTCCACTATTCGTTCCAGAAAAATTAGAGTCCTGTTTCGAACATATCAAAAAAGTGTCGTGTCTCAAGCAGCGGCCTCAAGAAGAATGGGCACAGTTAGTCCAGTTAAGATTGACAGGCACAGCAATAGAAGCGTACACTCAGTTGTCAAATGAAGAGTCCCAGCACTATTGGACAGTGAAGAGTAGTGTGCTGAGATCTTTCTTTTGACCCTCCAAGCTTACAGGAAACATTTACGACAAATGGTGAAACCTCCAGCCAGCACATCTACAGAGACAGATAGAGATATGGAACGGATTAAATTGGATTAAGATTAAGAGTGCCGTCCCCACTAGACGCTGAATCAGACTTGAAAGCGCATGAGTTGCCCGAGGATAACCTGATTCGAGGTGGTGGAACTATAGAGAGGTGTGAGGTAAGACCGTCTCTGGTCGCACAGGTGCATGGAGTGAACCTGATAGTGGAGCAGATCGAACTAGATTAGATGATTCAACATGATAAAGGGAGGAGTCCTTAATCTGAGCTTCCAGCAAGTGATTACATGGAGAGTGAGTGTAATTTGGAAGAGCAGATAGAGATGAAACCTCTAAAAATGTGTCAAGGACAGAAATGGAATCGAGGAAGACATTGAACAGTTGTCAAGAAGAATGTGAACAAACTGAAGATAAGAGTGGAGAGGTGAGTTGTTTATAAGAGGCAAGGTGTGGAGAAGGTGAAATTCAGAGTTGTGACATTTTAGAAGTGTTACACTTCCAGGGAGGTTGGATAGAGAGCCAGTGAAGGAGAGCTATGGCCAGGAATAATAAGTGGGAGGAGACGGTTCGAACAGAGAAATGCTTGGTAGCATCCCGGTAGAGGCGGAGCAACATGTACAGTTGGTAGTGGAGGAAGCTTTGTGGGAACAAAGAAGAGCTGAATGGGAAGAATTGGAGTTACGAAGTACACTGGAGCCAGAGAAAAGAAAGGTAGTACTGCAAGCGTGGAGAAGGAGGAAAAAGTTAGATGGAGGTTGAAAAGAATGACGTTGCAGATTAGTGTGGAGGTGAAAGAAGAGATCATCAAGGGAGGCGACAGATTGAAGTGCGAGAATGACGAAAGAGGGTCGGACAGTGCATGTCTTTATGTGCTGTAAATATAGGTTCAGTAACATGCACAGAGATAACTTACAAAGAACTATTTGATGTTATTAAGAGAGGCAGCTCTAATTCTCCGGGGAAGGATGGAGTTACGTGCGACATTCTCAATTATTCAGCAGGTATGCACTCTCACAAATTTTTGTGAGAGTGCAGCCCCCTGGCAAAGAATAAAATCGCTCTTTACCAGGAGTCAGTGGTGAATAGCCTTCGTGATAAAGCCAGTTTGCTCAGAAATTATTGTGATGAATGGGTTGAAAATATATAAAATGAGCCTAATTTAAATAAAGTAAGCACTGTAAACATGATTATTATTATTTTGTTATACAGAACACAGCTGTGCTTCGGTTCGTAATATATACATCCACTACGGCTACTTGATGACTTGCGTCTGTACCCCGGGAGAAGGCTCCATGCTCAATTATACCGACAAGTATATAAGTAAGTGTTCTCAGTAGCTTTCCGTATATAATAACAATACACCAGCACAATTAAGGTTGCATAATTTCAGTGCTCCACAGATGTAGCTCATTTATACTGATGAGTGGGGAAATTGTAGCAATAGTTTAGTGAGCACATAATCTACAGGCCATCCTCCTGTTCAGGTAATACTTATAGTAATGATAAAGACTATCGTACAAATATTGACATAAAAGAAAGTAGAAATAGGTACTACTGAATTTGGACCATCCAGAGAAGTTTTTGTGCAGATGTTGCAAAGACAGCTTAACCTAACCTAACCTTACTAGGCCTACTACATGCTATCTGAGGCCTAATATAGTACATATGTGTGCTGTACTAGGCCTAAGAATATTTAAGTTTGGTATTTATTTTTTATTTTTTTTGACTCTATGAAGTGAATAGCGCCAAATTCTACTATCTAATTATGTATTATGTGTAAGCATGTACTATGGTCTACATAGTTACAAGAAGCATTATCTGAACAGGAGGATGTGTTGAGTACTACAAGACAAACTCAGAGCAATTGGCTTGTAACGGTATTTTCAGGAGTACTTCATATATACATAGAGAAGAAGGTAATTGGTGGGAGAAGGGAAGTCTTATATACTCGTATTTGGGTGAGGTGATATGTTGCAACAGTTTTGGATAAGGTGAACACACTTTTCACCAAGACAAGACAGAACACAGAACAATGGGTATAAATTGGATATATGAGAGGGAAGAATGGAAGTAACTGCTGAGGGCCTATTGGCCCATACTTCCTTTTGATGCTTCTATATTGGTACGGAGTCTTGAAGTGGGTAGAATATAGTTGTGCAATAATTTGCTGTTGATTGCTGGTGCTGACTTTTTGATGTGTAGTGCATCGCAGATGTCAAGCCGCCTGCTATTGCTGTATCTATCGATGATTTCTGTGTTGTTTCTTAGGACTTCTCTGGTGATGGTCTGGTTGTGAGAAGAGATTATATGTTCCTTAATGGAGCCCTGTTGCTTATGCATCGTTAATCGCCTGGAAAGAGATGTTGTTATCTTGCCTATATGCTGAGTTCTTTGGGGTTTACAGTCCCCAAGTGGGCAATTGAAGGCATAGACGACGTTGGTCTCCTTTAAGTCGTTCTGCCTTGTGTCTGGAGAGTTTTTCATGAGTAGGTTGGCCGTTTTTTTGGTTTTATAGTGAATCGTCAATTTTATCTTCTGATTTTTGTTTGTAGGGATAACATTCCTATCAACAATATCTTTCAGGACCCTTTCCTCCTTTTTAGGAGCTGTTGAAAAGAGGTTCCTGTAAAATAGTCTAATAGGGAGTACAGGTGTTGTGTTAGTTGACTCTTCAGAGATTGCATGGCGTTTCACCTTCCTTTTTATGATGTCTTCAACGAAACCATTGGAGAAGCCGTTGTTGATTAGGACCTGCCTTACCCTACAGAGTTCTTCATCGACTTGCTTCCATCCTGAGCTGTGGCATAGAGCATGGTCGACGTAAGTGTTGACAACACTCCTCTTGTACCTGTCTGGGCAGTCACTGTTGGCATTGAGGCACATTCCTATCTTTGTTTCCTTAGTGTAGACTGCAGTGTGGAAACCTCCGCTCCTTTCCATGACTGTTACATCTAGAAAGAGCAGCTTCCCATCCTTCTCCATCTCGTAAGTGAAACTCAACACAATATTCCGCTCAAATGCCTCCTTCAGCTCCTGCAGACGTCTGACATCAGTCATATTTAGAGACGTCTGATATTCGGTCATATTTAACAACATATGTTTACAAGAAAGATTGCTACCAAAATATACTAATATATATATATATGTTGTACCTAGTAGCCAGAACGTCGTACTTGGCCTACTATGCATGGCCCGATTGGCCTAATAAGCCAAGTTTTCCTGAATTTATATAATTTTCACATTTTTTTCTCATGGAATGATAAATATGTCCATTTCATTATGTATATGTTAATTTGTTTAAATTTGAGTTAAAACTAACATAAATATATGACCGAACCTAACCAACCCTACCTAACCTAACCTATCTTAACCTGACCTAAACTATCACAACTGTGTCAATAAATTATGCTCCTAATATAATATAATAATAATAATTCAAATAAACTAAATGGAAACAATTTATTGAAAAAAAGAAAATCACTCGGCCTATTAGGCAAATCGGTCTTGCATAGTAGACCGAGAAGTGCATTCTGGCTACTAGGTACGACATATGTTTATATATATATATATATATAATATATATATATATATATATATATATATATATATATATATGTAACTCCTTTTTTGTAAGTTCAAATAAAGCAAATATATATGTGTACACACAAAAGAATGTGGGTGGTATGAGAAGAAATATTAGTGTTCAGTGAGAAACCACAAGGTCTCCTCTGAATACGTTTTATTTTCTTCTCCGAGGCTATGGGTCCCCACATTGGCACCAGAGATGGTACCCTCACAGCCTATAAATATATATAAATATATATAATATATATAATATATATATATATATATATATATTGGCTTATTAGGCAAATCGGGCCTTGCATAGTAGGCAGAGAAGTGAGTTTGGCTACTAGGTACGACATAATATATATATATATATATATATATATATATATTATATAATATAATATATATATATATATATATATATATATATATATATGTTGTACCTAGTAGCCAGAACGTCGTACTCGGCCTACTATGCAAGGCCCGATTTGCCTAATAAGCCAAGTTTTCCTGAATTAATATATTTTCTCAAACTTTTTCCTTATGAAATGATAAAGCTACCCATTTCATTATGTATGAGGTCAAATTTTTTTTTATTGGAGTTAAAATTAACGTAGATATATGACCGAACCTAACCAACCCTACCTAACCTAACCTAACCTATCTTTATAGGTTAGGTTAGGTTAGGTAGCCGAAAAAGTTAGGTTAGGTTAGGTTAGGTAGGTTAGGTAGTCGAAAAACAATTAATTCATGAAAACTTGGCTTAGAAATGTTATCCCTACAGACAAAAATCAGAAGATACAACTAACGATTTACTATAAAACCAAAAAAACGGCCAGCCTACTCGTGAGAAACTCTCCAGACACGGAGCAGAACGCTCTAAAAGAGACAAACGTCGTCTATGCCTTCAAATGCCCTCTTGGGGACTATAAGCCCCAAAAACTCAGTATATAGGCAAGACAACAACATCTCTTTCCAGGCGTTTAACGATGCATAAGCAACAGGGCTCCATTAAGGAACATATACTCTCTTCCCACAACCAAACCATCACCAGAGAAATCTTAACAAACAACACAGAAATCATTGATAGATACAGCGACAGCAGGCGGCTTGACATCTGCGAGGCACTACACATCAAGAAGTCAACACCAGCAATCAACAGCCAATTAACGCACAACTATATTCTACCCACTTCAAGACTCCTCTCCAATACAGAAACATCAAGAAATATGGGCCAATAGGCCTTCTGCAGTTCTATTTGTACCAACTTCTACAAATCTATACCCCGTATTCCATTTGTACCCAACCTCTACAAATCTATACCCATATTCCATGTTCCGTGTTTCACCCCTCTATTGTATTACATCACCTCACCCAAATGCAGGTATAAGAGACAATGTTGTCTCAGGCATAAGTTGTGTAGATAAACTAAAGTCTTTGAAAATGTAATAAGTTTTACGAAACGCGCTCAAGTGTCGCGTCAGACTAGAAATAAAAATGAATTTTGGAGAATTGATTTTTCATTTACCGTCACCAGTGAAAAGAAACATAAGGAAAATAGAGAAAATTCGTGTTAGAATTATTAATCTTACTTTTTCGGTCATATGTAATAATATATGTCTACAGGAAAGACTGCTACCAAAATATACCAATATATAAATATATATATATATATATATATATATATATATATATATATATATATATATATATATATATATATATATATATATATATATATATATATCGTGTTTCCACTAATAAAATCATTGTAATTAAGATTATGGAGAAGTGTATTTTCGTTTCTGGAAATGACATAGACATCTTTAAACAGCCTGCGCGGATATTGATTGCTACATTCACTAATAGTGGGAAAACTGTTTTAGTTACTAGATTGTGTTTAATATACCGACATAAATTTTCCAAAATTATAGTTTCAAGTGTGGATGATTTTTCTCACCCCTTATTGCAAATTGCCACTTTACACGACACTATTACTTCTATTAATGGTTTGATCAATCCTGTAGACTTTCAGGATCCTTACAGTAAAGAATCAATATTATATATAATTGATGATATGTTTCTTGAAGCTATTCAAAGTGAAATCATTGCCAATATTTTTATTCGAGGCAGACACGATGGGTTTTCCGTACTTCTAGTGAGTCAAAATGTGTTTCCTCAGGGAAAATTTGCCAGAACGATATATATGAATTGAAGTCGTTATATTTTGCTGAAATAAAGAGACTTAAGTCAACTTGAAATTTTGTCACGACAGATTTTCGGGCGAGATACTGTGAAAGATTTTGTGAAAATTTATCGTCTACCAACTATAGAGAATAATTACAGTTATCTTTTATTGGATTTAACGACGCCTGAAGTATTGCAGTTGCAATTTCGCATAGCCGACGAGGGTCCGTGGGAAGTTGTGTACACTTCATGTTCAATAAGCGTTGAAGCTTTATTAAAAAAGATTCCATATATATGTTGACGGTGTTATTTAAAGCAAATAAAATATATACTCTGGGTTTTTGGCAGCACCAGGAACTGGACCTCAGGTATAAACGAAGTAAGGTGAGGTGTTTAGGCCCTCTGCCGCCCCGGTAAGAAAACAACAACTTTCCCCAAGTGAAAATGTTGTGTACCGTAGTGAACAAAGTCGCGCTGCTTCACCAGCCGCTGCGCGCAAAAAAACGCGGCTTTCCGCTGTGAAAAAAAAAACGCCCCTCGGGTCGCAAAAGGCTTCCTCTCCACCACCCTAGTGGAAAGAAAAACAAATAAACAAGCACCATTACTTGTTGAAAGGAATTATTCATGAGTCCCAACAAAGGTGAAAGAACAGCAAGGGCGGTTCCCAGTCTAGATGATTTAATTAGCATTCATTTCGAGATGGACGAACTACCTTATGTCAAGTTTTTAATTCAACTGTTCAGAGACCATCCTGATATTGTCTGAGACTCGAGGGTAAATGTACTAAGTCATGTACAGAATTTAAATATTTTGGATATAAGTAAAAAATGGATTATTCTAAGGCAGTCTTCAGAAAAGTGAGTTGTCAGAAGTACGAAAGTTATTGAAAACCGTCGAAATAGAGCCGACCGTCGTACGAAATTATCGCGTCACCTGTCCTATATGTATGATGCTGTATTACCAGTCATCGACTCAATACCAGCCTACACTATAAACAAGGACCACTTCAACCCCTAAGAGCTAGTCATACTAGCAGCCACTGTTTCACTAGTCGAAGCTGTTAACGGGAGTGTGTGGCATTCATCCAGGGGAACTCCTAGTGAGATATACTTCTGTTCAGTATGTGAATATTTAATAATTTATGTTTTTTTTTGTTTGGCTATATATATGTTTAGAAAGATTGTCATCTGAGTGTATTTACTATTTGTGTGTGTGTGTGTGTACTTACATAGTTGTGCTTGCGGGGGTTGAGCTCTGGCTCTTTGGTGCCGCCTCTCAACAGTCAATCAACTAATGTACAGGTTCCTGAGCCTAATGGGCTCTATCACATCTACACTTGAAGCCGTCTATGGAGTCATCCTCCACCACATCACTTCCTAATGCATTCCATTTGTCTACTACTCTGATTTGTCTGCACTCAATTTCCACCTGTGTCCCCGAGTGCATGTGCCCCTTGTGTTAAAAAGTCTGTCTTTATCTACCCTATCAATTCCTCTGAAAATCTTGTATGTGGTGATCATGTCCGCTCTAACTCTTCTGTCTCCCAGTGACGTGAGGTTTAATTCCTGTAGTCTCTCCTCGTAGCTCATACCCCTCAGTTCGGGTACTAGTCTGGTGGCAAACCTTTGAACCTTTTCCAGTTTAGTCTTATGCTTGACTAGATATGGACACCATGCTGGAGCCGCATACTTCAGGATTGGTCTGACATATGTGGTATATAATGTTCTGAAAGATTCCTTACACAAGTTTCTAAAGGCCGTTTTTATGCTAGCCAGCCTGGCATATGCCGCTGATGTTATTCTCTTGATATGAGCTTCAGGGGACAGGTCTGGCGTGATATCAACCCCCAGATCTTTCTCTCTCTCTGACTCTTCAAGTATTTCATCTCCCAAATGATACCTTATATCTGGTCTCCTGCTCCCTACACCTATCTTCATTACATTATATTTTGTTTGGGTTAAAATCTAACAACTATTTGTTCGGCCATTCTCGCAGCCTGTCCAGGTCTTCTTGAAGCCTCAAGCTGTCCTCCTGTCTTAATCCTTCTCATAATTTCAGTGTCGTCAGCAAACATTGAGAGGAATGAGTCTATACCCTCTGGGAGATCATTTACCTATATCAGAAACAGGACAGGTCCGAGTACAGAACCCTGTGGGACTCCACTGGTGACTTCACGCAAATCTGAGGTCTCACCCCTCACTGTAACTCTCTGCTTCCTATTGCTTAGGTACACCCTTATCCACTGGAGTGCCCTACCAGTTACTCCTGCTTGTTTCTCCAGCTTATGCATCAGCCTTTTATGGGGTACTGTGTCAAAGACTTTCCGACAGTCCAAAAAAAAGCAGTCAGCCCATCCATCTTTTTCTTGCTTAATCTTTGTTACCTGATCATAGAATTCTATTAAGCTTGTAAGGCAAGATTTACCTTCCCTGAACCCATGTTGATGGGTTGTCACAAAGTCCGTTCTCTCCAGATGTGTTACTATGTTTTTTCTCACGATCTTCTCCATCACCTTGCATGGTATACAAGTTAAGAACACTGGCCTGTAGTTCAGTGCCTCTTGTCGGTCATAACCATTTCCTCAAAATCCCAGCCCTTTCTTACCAGCAGAGCTACACCACTACCTCCTCTTCCTTCTCTCTCTTTCCTCACAACACAGTAGTTCTGTGGGAACACTTCATTTGTTATGGTTTTCGTTAGCTTTGTTTCTGTGAGTGCTATNATCTACATTTAGCTTAAAAACAGTAAAGTAAATCTTTTAATACATTGTGATAATAGCTACTATCTGCCGCTGCTTGTAGGTCGCCAATTGTTAATAGTCACATACTGACATTCTTAAAGTATGTAAAGTAATATATTTTAGGTTTTATCAAACCTTAAATATTAGTTAAACAATATATGACGAATGTCTAATAATCTTCAGGTGACATATTATGCTATAACACAATATTAAAGAGTTTTGTGTGTATAATGATCGGGCAGTGTTTATACTGCAGCCTGAGAGGGAACAACCTATATTATGAGTTATAATGACGTAGTAGATTGTGTTCTCGAAATTTGACTTCAACGGTGAGAACCCGATGGCACTTTGTTGAGTTGAATGGCTGTAAAAAGTTCACGACCCGAACACAAAAAATGAACCTGCCGTGTTTAAGAGAACGAGATGCTGTTTAATATTTAAAAAAAATGTAAATGATTCACAGCTGATTGCAATCGGGCATTTATCAAAAAAGGTTTTGCTCGCTTCCTATGATCTAGTCGCACCTCTGTCAAGGTCTCTCACAGGCAACAAAAAACTTAATAAACAAGTTAACAAATTTACTTTGGAAGAGCGCTACTTTGGTTTACATAAAGTCAGAAGCAATTATTCATCTTTGGAATCAACATCAGCTTGGACGAGGACAGCCCAATGGGTTGTCATGTGCTCTTCTCATAGGCAGTTGTGTCTCAGTGTTCCTAGCTAGTGACTATTCTCGGAATATAATGATGAATATCCTGAGATCACCTCAAACTATGTCCGAATTCTGTCTGCGTTTGCTGGTAGAAAGTTGAAGGCTAATGGAGCAAATGAAACGTCTTAGGATTGTTAGGCGTCATGCAACAAGGAAATGGATGTTGGTTTGAAAATGGAAATGGCAGTTGCAGGGTAGTGAGTAAAGGAAGGAGGACCACAATGAAGGACGACAAAAAAAATCAAGAAGGCAGTAGCTTTGGCATTGGAAGACTTCATTATTTTACACGAAAACTTGAGCAGGTACTCCTGTAAGCAGGAAAGCTGAACATAACATTATATACTTGCTGCAGAAGAGTCACATTTGTGTGATATGAATTGAATCTTTTGATAAGGGATCCACGAAATAGAGTTAGTATATGTTTTCCAGGCGTAAAGGTGGGAGACATAGTAGTTAGAACTAGCAGCATATAATCAGTTAATGGGAAGAAGCCTATTGTCTCTCAGTTTGTGACAACAACATTTGCCGAGGTAGGAGCAAGTAGTTGTTGGAAAAAATACAGAGATGAGTTAAACATGATAAATATCAAGTAATAACAAGGCTGTCATTTATTTATTATTTATTTATGCATATACAAGAAGGTACATTGGGATTGTGAGGATACATAATATGGTAATTACAATCTTGTAAAGCCACTAGTACGCACAGCATTTCGGGCAGGTCCTTAATCTAAAATTTTAAGTAGGTAAATACTTGCAAAATTTAAAAAAAATTATAACAGTTACAAGGCAAAAAAAAAAAGATAAGAGAAAATTGTAGGTATATTAAAGCACATAGGTAGCTCAGATTGATTGCAATGACAGCTTGAATGGTAGTTGACAAAAATTGGTAGGCACAATACAGCATATGGCTAGCACATAAAAGAAGACAGCAATGAACACAATGATAAGGCTGATTGGGTTAAGTACATAAAAATTGGGAGATTGGGTAACACTAGGTACAGAGCAAATTTAGAGCTCAGTGTAGGAAACTAAGAAGATGAAATTAGGTACTTTTTGGTTTTGCTTTTAAATAAGGCAAATAAGGCTTTTAAATAAGTCATAACAGCATTATGGGTCCCTGGGCACACCAGTGTGCTGGGTCCCCTACCACAACCACTCACAGGAATAAAAAGTAATGGTCGATAATATTAAACATATATATATTTTCTTGGCACTTCGACAAAACTGGTGTTAAAACATTAAAAACATGTTGTAGAGCAACAACTAATCAACATGATAAACATTTGAAGAATGCACAAGGCTTGAAAAACACAATAATACTCAGTAAGCTATATAGAGTATGAAATTACTTCGAATTTCTTGTTATAACAAGCATTTGCGGCATATCTTTTCAGAGAATTCCTTTATTATTGGCGTGAAGTCAATGGTCTTGAGTATGTCATTTTCCATGCACATGAGTGAAAGCCAGTTCAAACAATGCCGCCCTGTGCTACGAAACAGATTTTTGTTAAAGTTTCAGTCGTTCGTTTCAGTAAAGAACGTTCGCCTGTTCAGTTCGTTCACCATTATGCACATGAACACTCTGAGTGCAATTTCAACATTCGGGAATACAGATTTCAAATTGTCCGAAATTATTTTTCTTTACAGTGAAGGGAGAGTCACAATTTTCATGAAGTGCCATGTAGTGCTTGAGATGCTCACATTCATTTAAAAGGTCATCATAATTCAGGTCTTTATGAGACATATTAGCCAGATGTTCACACTTTTTCTTTAGTGCATCAGAGGCAATGGTTTTAAATTTACTGAAGAAAGAAAACAGGTTTCAAATCTGTGAATAAGTCTCTGCACGTTTTGTCAGTTCAAAGATAAGCATGTCCAAAATAGTTTACAACCTTGAATTTTTCGGTTTTAATGAGAAGTACCTCTTCTGCTGATCCATCATATCTACTATGACACACACTTCGTTTTCGTTCCCGTTTTTTCCCATCACTGTAATCTGTATCTGGACACATACTCCTGGCTTTGAATTCATATTCACTAAATTTGTCTCTAGCTTCCTGAAGATAGGTTTTCATAGCCTCAAGAAGATTCGTGGCAACAAAGATGTTCACATATTTTGATTGAAGGACCTTATTTGTTTTGTTCATTCCAACATGTAATTCCAAAGAATTGTGAAAAAGATTATTTCCAGGTTTTCCATTTTTTTGCTCAATTCCTCTGCCTTGTATTTACTTGCTGTTCATTGTCAACTGATAGAGAATCCAGTGCATGTTATATTTTCTCGAAACCCCCATACAGAGCTTGAATAACATCAAAATGTGCTGACCATCGTTGTCAGATTTTGCTTGACCACAAAATATTTTCCTAAAGATAATGTCAATACATTCCAGCGATGAGTAGAACCAGCATAAAAATAATACAGATGCTGAACAAAGTCAAAGAATTAGACAGTCTGTGTGGTGTCTGTATATAGCTGAGATAGTCTTGGTAGTAAGGTTGATGTAAAGTCATTCCTGGTTACTGACTTTAATACTTATAAACGATTACATGATTATGGCTCCCAAGCTTGGCAGGCGTCCTGTGCGCTCTTGTTTACCTCCTCTAGTGGCGTCCAGCCGCCGCACATAGAAAACGGATGGTACCATTTTCTGTGAACATGACATCCCTCCTTTTCTTTAAAAAGAATGAATACAGGATGTCTACCATGCTTGTAGCACAAAGCAAAGTTATTGACACAAAGTAAGTTATTAACATATCAAGCTATATTGCATACATTTAACATTAATTAAACACACAAAGAATTTAAACAATCTTTACCACAAAGGATTTCAATGTTAAAAATACATATGCAATGTTAAACAAACATGAAAGAAACTGTAATACAAAGTTACAAAATATTGAATGAGAGATCTGCATTATTCAAACAATATTAAATTTAGTTCAGCATAAGTAAATACTTTGCATTACATAGGAACACAATTAATCATCATATCGTGTAGGGCGTTTAACATGACGTTTTGGACGAGAGTCCTTAAGTACAAAAACATCCCTCGATGAATTGTTTATCGAGTTATAACTCATTTTTTCTTTTTCTTTTGCACGACTTTGCACTTCATCATTTTCTACACTAGTTGGAATCACTTTGAAATAAGCCATATTACGTGTTATACTATGATCTCTATTACTCGCTGTTACCATAGTTCCTTTTACACTAATCACTTTATATGGTTTTGTATCATACGGCATATCTAGCTTTCCCTCTTTTTTCTTTTTAACGAGAACAGTATCTCCAACCTTTATGAATTGTTCCTTTGCACGTTGATCATGAGCAATTTTCATTTTGCCCTTGGCTAGTGCATCCTTCTGAGCGAGATATTTATCCGTTACCTTGGCTGGCATGACAGGTAGTGCGATTCTCATAGGACGTCCAAATAAAAGTTCGCCAGGCGACTTGCCCAGTGTTCCATGCGGTGTTGCACGGTAGTTCCTGAGAAAAGCATACATAGCTTGTTTCCAGGATCGTCCTTCAGCATGAGCACAGCGTACAGCTTTCATGAGAGGTTGCATGAATCTCTCTACTTCTTCATTTGCTTGAGGATGTAGTGGCATCACACGGCGGTGTTTGAATCCAATATGCTCAGCAAAGTTGACGAAGTCTTGTCCATTGAATGGCGGTCCATTGTCTGTCTTGACAACTTCAGGAATGCCAAAGTTTGAAAAGATCTTGTCGAGTTTCGGGATGACAGCCTTTGCAGATGTGGAAGTGATGATTTCTACTTCTGGATAACGTGAGTGATCATCAATGACTACCATCAAGTACTCTCCAGTTGGTAGCGGTCCACAGAAGTCCATCGATACTTCCGTCCATGGTCCAGCAGGTAGTGGTGAAGGTTGTAGAGGTGTTGGTCTTGAAGTATCCACTGCAGCTTGGCAAGGGACACAGGCATCATGCATGTCCTTAGCTTGACGATCAATGCCAGGAAACCATACCTTTTCTCGTAGCAGCTGTTTGGTCCTTACAAGACCTTGGTGTCCTTGATGTGCAAGCTTCAGAGCACGTTGCTGGAGAACAGCTGGAATAACGATACGAGTACCTCGCAGCACGGTGTCGCGTTGTTGCGTAACACTTAATTCTGTTTGGATGCGTTCAAGTGCTTTGAATGCATCTTGGTCAACTCCTGAGGGTGGGATGCGTGGAAACTTTTTCTTAGTCAATGCATCCACTGTTGCTTGCAGAGTTGGGTCCTCTAGGGTTGCAGTACGGATTTCATCAAGAGTGAGAGCCTTGGGGACTGCATCACAGGTTACAGAGTGTACATATTCCTCGGCAACTTGCTGATGCTTGGTGATGGTGAAACTGTTGGCAGGATGTCGACTGATGTAATCAGCGGGATTGCCTGCACCCGGCTTGTATTTCACCGTAAAGTTGTATGGTTGCAGACGAAGAGCCCATCTCTCAATGCGAGCTGGTGGTTTGGACTTTGGATTATTGAAGATGGTCTCCAACGGTTTGTGGTCAGTGACTATCGTGGTAAAGGGTGCACCAAGCAGATACACATTGAAGTGTTCACAGCCCCATACAAGAGCAAGAGCTTCCTTCTCTGTCTGACTGTATCGTTGCTCAACATCTGTGAGAGAACGGCTGGCGTAGGCAATTACTACTCTGGAATCTGGTTGACCAGGTTTGTGTTGGGCTAACACAGCACCTAAACCAACAGGACTAGCATCCACCGTTAACTCAGTGTCCATTGATGGATCAAAGTATGCAGCAGTCGCATTTTCTACTAGTGCATCTTTCACAGCATCAAATGCATTTTGCTCGACATCGCTCCAGTACCATGATGCATTTTTCTTCAGGAGCTCACGTAGAGGCTTCGTAATGGTAGCAAAATCTGGAATGAAGCGAGAACAGTAGTTTGCCATTCCCAGAAAACTATGTACTTCAGTGGATGTTGAAGGAGGTGCAGCATTCTTGATATCTGCAACTTTCTTAGGATCTGGAGACAGACCTTTGTCACTAAGTACATGTCCAAAGAATTCAATTTTATGTTGATTGAACTCACACTTTGCTCGGCTTAGCGTCAAATTCTTTTCTCGTAAGCGTTGCAATGTTGCACGAAGAGCTTTGTCGTGTTCAGCTTGGGTACGGCCATAAACAATGATGTCATCAGACATGTTGTCAGCATTAGGTATATCTTGCAATACCTGGCTGATGATGTGCTGGAATACTTCAGCAGCACTGTTAATACCAAAACTCAGGCGCTTGTACCTATACAGACCTCGATGTGTCGTAAACGTTGTGATGAATCGACTCTCATCATCAAGTTCAAGCTGATGATAGCCCTTGTTTAAATCTAACTTGCTGAATACAGTTGCACCATTCAAGCGGTAAATCATATCATCTACAGTGGGTGTAGGATGGCGTTCACGCATTATTGCCTTGTTGGGAACACGCATGTCTACACAAATGCGTATCTCATCTGGATTCTTCGGCTTTGGTGGAGTGACAATTGGGCTTACCCATGGTGTTGGGCCTGTTACCGGTTCAATGATATCTATCAGCCTATCCAGTTCGGCATCGACTTTCTTGCGAGTATGGAATGGTTGTCGGCGATGTGGTTGGGCAACTGGAATTACATCTGGGTTGATATGCAGATGTACCTTGCTATCAGTATAACAACCTATGGATTTAAACCGATCAGAAAATTCAGCAACAATAGCATCAACATTGTTTGCAGATTCCACTGCTACAGCATTAGAAAGCTGAAGTAGCCCCAATTTGGTTGAAGTCTTGTAACTGAGTAAAGACTCCTTTGCATTCCTAACAACATGGAATGTAGTAATGAGCATTGCATTCTTTGACTTAATCTCTGCAGTGAAAGTTCCAATCACTGGTAAGGCTACCTTTGAAGCATAGGCAGTGGCTTTGCCATTATAGTTTTCAAGCTTTGGGAACTGTTTTTTAAATTTTTCATAGTGGCACTCAGCAATGGTGTCAATGTTTGATCCAGTGTCAATGAGAATTTTGAGACAAATGCCAGCAATGTATACTATAGTCTCTGGGTTGTTTGGAAGATCATTCCATTCTGTGATTGATTGTACTCCATAAATATAATCACATTCACTGTCATCTGAGACTGGTTGTAATGAAATGTTGTCTTGTATATTATTAACATTCTTGATTTGAGGTGCAATATTGTGTTTGCCACCTCGACTCCTATGACTTGATCCTCGTACATTGCTTTTATTTATTGATTGTGGTTTCTTTAGTGCGGAACGACACATAGCACCAAAATGACCTAGTTTTCTACACTCATAGCACTTCTTACCTTGTGCAGGACAAACATTATCTTGGTGTGGGTAGTCTCCTCCACAATTGTAACATTTATTATTGACAACCTCTGATGTGAGTCGTTGTGACTGCTTGAGTCTTGTTCCATGACTCCAGTTGTGATGTGGTTCTCGGCTCAATTTAATGTTAGGTTTGGCATGATATCTTCTATGATCATGGTGTACTCCCTGAACCTTACATACTTCATGACTGTTAGTAACAGTGGCAGAACCGTTGTTGGCACTGCACTCCATGGCACGAGCATCACGTGCAGCATCTTCCATTCGACGAGCCATATCCAGTATCTTGTTAAGAGAACTTTCATCATCAACAAGTTCTAGAGCTCTTCGACGAAGACGTGTAGATGTGCATGTTTCAATTATTTGCTGTTTGATTTCTTTGTCAACATCAGCAAACTCACAATGGGTTGCTAAACCCTGCAGACGTGTATGGTATTGATCAACAGTTTCATTAGAGAGTTGTTTTGCTCTCCTGAAATGCATAATTTCCATAGCAGTATTTTGCCTTGGTTTGAAATGCTCAGTTAATTTGGCCTTGGCAGTGTCATAATCTTTGGCACCACCAGTGTCTTTCAGTGTATCAAAGATGTCACAAACTCTATCACCTGCATAATGAAGTAGAAAGGCACGCTTTCTTTCAGCACTTTTGATGTCAGAAACTATCAACAAATTTTCAAACCTTTTAAGCCATTTGACCCACCTCTGTGACAGGTTTGTCTGGTCACAGTCAGGATCAAATGCAGGAAACTGAGGTATATTTGCCATTTTTACTGAATAAATTTAAACTTATCACTTAAAATGTTCCTCAGAATATATAACACTTACTGCACTGTATATGTTATTTAAGAATTCACTGTAATTACTTTAATTTTGCAAAGCACACAAGCATTTTAATGCAAAAGTTCACAACAGTGCACAACACAGCAGCAACTGACTTCTTACCTAGCCCTTGTGTACATGTGTTGTTCCTACTCACAGCAACACAGCAGTTGTTAGCAGTTGGTACAGCAGTTGTCAGCAGTTGGTACAGCAGTTGGCAGCAGTTGGCACAGCAGTTGGCAGCAGTAGGCAGCAGTAGGCAGCAGTTGGCACAGCAGTTGGTTCACAGCGTGAAGAATTTTGTAGCACGAAGCGTCGTTTCGTAACCAAAACATCGGGTTTTGTACACTGCATCAAAGCGTCGTTTCGTACACAGCGTCGGCAGATTCGCAGATTCCTCAGTAAACAGCTTGTCAGCACAGCTTGGGAGCACACAGCATTGGCCAGCACACAGCAACGGCCAGCACACAGCAACGATCAGCACACAGCAACAGTCAGCACACAGCATGGGGTTGCATACAGCATCGGGTATGGTGCTCACAGACAGCTTCTTCTCTCCTCCTCCGGCGTGAGGCAGCATGCTTCTTCCTTGTGTTTTGTTGAAATACCTGCGTTCCCAGTTCATCCTCGTCGCCATGTGGTGTCTGTATATAGCTGAGATAGTCTTGGTAGTAAGGTTGATGTAAAGTCATTCCTGGTTACTGACTTTAATACTTATAAACGATTACATGATTATGGCTCCCAAGCTTGGCAGGCGTCCTGTGCGCTCTTGTTTACCTCCTCTAGTGGCGTCCAGCCGCCGCACATAGAAAACGGATGGTACCATTTTCTGTGAACATGACAGTCTGTAGACAACACTCTGCTGCTTTTACTCCCACCAAGTTCAGGTTGTGTCCAGCACAGGGAACATTGATGGCAAACTCATTGAGTTTATGAATTCGTGCTTACAATCCAGTATATCGTCCAGACATATTTGAGTCATTATCGTATGACTGACCACGGCAGTTTGATAGTGGAATTATGTTCTCATTAGGAAAATCCACGAGAGCGTCGTTTAGATCCTTTGCCCCATGAGAAAAGATCATCAAGAAACGTTCCACAGGCTCACAGCCTTCAATGTATCGGACAGTAAATGTCAGTTCATCTGTGTGTGAGATGTCTGGAGTGGAATCTGTACATATTGATTAATACTTTGACTCTTTTACTTCTTCAAGAATAGTGCAAAGAACCTGCTGTCTCATTAATTCAATAAATTCCTCACAAATATTTGCAGATAAATATGACGGATTCATTTTCCATGAATTTCCATACATTTTGAGATGTTCTTCCAAGAAAGGGTCATATTCACCCAGCAGCTCTAGCATACCTAAACAGTTGTCATTTTTTGCTGACCCAATAATGTGATTTTCTCCCCGAAATGACAAATCTCTAGAGGCAAGAAAGCGAATTACAGAAATCACATGTGTCAATGCTTTATGGCAATATTCCTGCTCTGAGCGACGTTGCTCAAGTAAAAAGATTTACACTTCCAGTTTCTTTATGCCTTCTTGAGGTAATCATGAGATGATTTAGGGGCAACCTCGACCTGGCCTCCTTTATGTTACACATCCCAAGGAAGCAGCCTGTAGCAGCTGCCTCTATCCCAGGTACCTATTTACTGCTAGGTAACAGGCTGAAAGAAACTCTGCCCATTTGTTTCCGCCTCCACCGGGGATCGAACCTGGAACCTCAGGACTACGAAACCGAAGCGCTGTCCACTCAGCTGTCAGGGCACAGGCCTTTTCAAATATGCTATCATGACTTTCGTGTTCTTCTCCATTTTCATATTCTACAATAACATTGCTGTGCTTCCAGTCATTGAACTCCAATGTAGCAAAGGTAGATTCTTTCTTGGACAATAGGCGACATACAAACGACCTTGGGATGGTGAATGGAGTAGCCATTCACGTTTAACATACTCGTCATTCTGCAGTTCGCGTTTGATCAAATTATTTGACTCCCCCCTCCCCCCATATAATCCCTAGAGCCTCAGGTATAAGACGAGAACTCGTCAGACGCCTCCTTATGACGCTTATAATTCATATATGATGCTCTATATGCCATAGACTGCTCTACACAATGGCTCCCTTGCTTCTGGATTCTTTCCTCTCCTCTTAAAAAAGTAGCCCCAATTCTTATCCCCAAACCGGGTAAACCACAGACCTATAAGAACTACTTGAAACACTAGGGAAGGTCTCACAAAACTAAAAATTCTCAGACTCAGACACCACCTGTAAGACAATGAATTATTAACTGAAAAACAGTTCAGAAATTCGGTTATTTAATTCTTTAAAATCTACATAGATTCTCATGGATTTCCGGTCTGCCTTCAACACTGGTACAATTGGGGCTGCCCACTCATTATATGTAATTGGCTTTAAGATGCCTTCTGCTACATGCATTTCAAGGACTGATTCGACCAGTTGCTTGCAATGAAACGGAATTGTTCTTGATTTGAAAAATTTAGGTGAAGTCCCACTTTTCAGGTGAATTTTTGTCACCATGCTATTAATTGGCTTGCCTGCATCCACTGAAAACTTTTCCCACATATATTCGGCACTCTTAACTTGTTTTACTATAGACAATTCATCCAGGCCAGCCAAAAAAAATCCCACTTATTCCATGAGATCCTTACCACATTGGCTAGGATTATGTGAATCCACTACATAAAAA
>WNGS01003388.1:8978239-9003911 GCA_020271785.1 Procambarus virginalis
GTGAGTGAGAACTCAACAAAAGGTTCAGGAGGTCTTTACAATAGAACAGGGCCTGTGACAGGTAAAAACATTTTTTTCATAAAAACAGCACCATCTTTTGCCCGTAATAGCAAATCACGCTATACTAAATATTTTACGATTTCATTTCAATGTTTCTGATTGCATTGATAAATTGAATTATCATAGATTTATTTTCATTTTGGTTTTATTATTTTGTGTGACATTGCATTGGAATTGAGCTGTCTTGTGTACCATACCATTCATTTGTAAGAATATGTATAGATGCTACACCTGTGACAGGTAAAAACATTCTTTTTTCAAAAAACATTTGTTGCACGTAGTTGCATCACACGCTATACTAAATATTTCACGATTCCATTTTAATGTATCTTGCATTGATGTTACGGCCTCAATGGGACGCAACCGGGTTCTTTTCTTGTATTTCACGTTCTGGTATCCGGCCCCAAGTAAGTAGAGGCTTTCAAGGGGGTGAGCTCAGTAGTGCAAGTAAAACAAAAGAGGGAGGTTACAATAAATACAACAGTTCGTCACTTTATCCATATATATTTATTTTCCCATCACCATATATATATTTAACTCTTAAAAGGAAGTATTACTACACTACATGTACACCAACGCCTCTCTTAGAAGACACTAAACACTCGGCGAAGCCCAATCGATGCAGTCTTGTACCGTGTTTCCTCATCAGTGGTACTACTCCCAGCAGGTACCGGGAAACAACAATGAGTCTACCATGGCCAGCCAAACTTCCGTCTCTCTAAGTGCTTCCACGTGAAGGCCCACAACCACACTCCAGCCAGGTGCTGGCAGGTACCAATCAGCCTCGCGCTGCTGGGCCACTTCACTTGCAAATACTAGGGTAGCGAGCCCTAGGCAGGAGCTTCGTGCAACTCGCTGGTTACTCTCTTCAGCACTTTAGTCAGTTGTCTCTTCTATTAGCCAGCCCCAGGTATGGCGAATCCCGTCACTGCCACTCCACAGACAGACAGTAGAACACTCCACAGTTCTCCTCCGGTGGCGGCTCATTGCTTCTGTAAAGTAGACCAGTGTAGAGACCTTGGCTGCCCCTGGGTTGACTGTCCTTGTATCACAGCAGCCCTACGTTGACTCTGTGAATACAGACACGTCATCAGTACACTGGGACACTACATGGGACCACTAGCAAATATCACGTACTGGCTTAGACACATACACTCAACTCTGCTTATGACAGATGGCGCTGCTTTTCTAAACACCACCTCACTAGAGGTCAGTACCAGCTACCTCACGAGCCGACTAGGACAGTAATCTAGCGCCTCTTGCCGGTATATTCCCGTCATCACTAGATGGCGTTGTCCATGTTGTGGAGGGTTTCGGGAGCGGACTCACAGATGGCGTTGACGTCACTGCTCCGTGCTCTGACGATGAACTTGGGTTCGTAACAATTGACAAATTGAATTTTCATAGAATTCGATTTATTTTAATTTTGTTCTAATTATTTTGTGTGACATTGCGTTGGAATTGAGCTGTGTTGCTTATCGTACCGTTTAACAATTCCATTTCAATGTTTTCATTTTCATTGATAAATAGAATTTTCATAGATTTCGATTTATTTTCATTTTGATTAAATTATTTTGCGTGACATTGCATTGGAATTGAGCTGTTCTTTACCATACCGTTCATTTCGTGAGTATAGTTTTTAATTTTTTATTTTTTTATTTAGTTTTTAACTGTTTTCTTATATTTTAGTGATTGGAATATCAGATCATTTGATTTCCCAATTTCTGATGGGAACATCAGACCATATGGGAATGTATCGGACGACGGAGTGGGGAATGATGAGGAGAACGAGGGCAATGAAGTGGAGGATGGTGGGGAGGAGGAGGGACAGGGGATGGCGTAATGGTGGTAGGACGAGGGAACGGGGAAAGGAGGAATAGTAGGGAGAACATGGAGACGGGGGAGTGGGAGATGGTGGGAGAGATGAGGGTACAGTGGAGAGGGGAATGATGGGAGGACGACAGGACAGGAGAGAGAGGAATGGTTGGGAGGACTAGGGACAGGGAGGTGAGGAATGGTTTGGAGGAAAAGGGGACGGGGGAGGGGGGAATGTTGGGGCGGACTGGGAGACAGGGGAAAGATTGCCGTGGATCAGCAACATTCGTGCGTTGCTGAATCACAGCTACGCGTGGCTGGGTACAGCTAGTGAAAAAAAATAAAAATAAACTATACCCGCAAAATGAACGGTATGGTAAGCAATTCAGCTAAATTCCAACTCATTGTAACTCAAAATAATTAAATAAAAAGGAAAATATATCGAAATCTCTGAAAAATCAATTTCTCAATGAAATCGGAAACATTGAAATGGAATAGGAGCATATTTATTAAAGCGTGTGTTACTATTAAATGCAACAGATGGCACTGTTAAAAAAAAACGTGGCTTTTAACTGTCACAGGTGTGGCATCTATGTAATAGGTATATAAAAAACATGCACGTATTCGAATGGAACGTTGTGTCAAAATTTCAAAGCAATTGTTAAAGAGGTTTCGAAGATTTCCCTCGCGTGAAAAACACATGAAAAGCAGTTTTTCAAAATAAGCATGTTTTTCCCGTCACAGATGCGACATCTATATAATATGAATATAAAAACCCGTTTGGATGCGAATGGAATGTTGTGTGAAAATTTCAAAGCAATCGGTGAAGAGCTTTCGGAGATTAGCGATTTTGAACAGACGAACACTTATATTTTTATTTATGTATACTAGTGTACCCGGCCACGCGTTGCTGTTGCTCAGCAATGCATGTGCATTGCTGAGCCACAGCAACCATCCCTTGTCTCCCAGTCCTCCCCACCATTCACCTCTCCCATGTCCCTCATGTCCTCCCAACCACTCCTCACTCTTCTTGTCCCCTCATCCACCCAATTATTCCCTACTCCCCTGTCCCCTCGTCCTCCCCACAATTCCCCATTCCCAGTCCATTTGTCCTGCCCACCATCCCCCACTTCACCATGCCCTCGTCCTCTAATAAAGCCACACCACTGTCCCATCTTCCTCCCCATCATCGCCCACTTTCAAAATTAAATAAATCGAAATCTATGAAAATTCATTTTATCAATGAAATAGGAAAATTGAAATATAATCGTAACATATTTACTATATCGTGTGTTGTTCTTACATACAACAGATGTTGATGTTCTTAAAAAATGTTTTTCTTGTCACAGGTGTGACATCTATACTTATACTAACGTATTGAATGTTATGGTAAACAATACAGATTATTTCCAATGCGATGTCACACAAATAAGTAATCAAATTGAAAATAAATCAAAATACATGACAATTTATTTTATGAATGCAATTGGAAACAATGAAATGGAATCGTAGCATATTTAGTATAGCGTGTGGTGCTATGATATACAACAGATGGTGCTGTTTTTCAAGAAAAGCATGTTTTTATCTTTCACAGGTTGGCATCTACACTATACTCACGAAATGAACAGTAAGGTAAACAACACAGTTCAATTCCAATGCAATGTCACACAAAATTATTCAATCTAAATGAAAATGAATCAAATTTTAGAAAATTAAATTTATTAATGCAATAGGAAACATTGAAATGGAATCGTAACATATATAGTATTATGTGTGTTTCTATTACTTGCAACAGATGGCGATGTTTATATAAAAAAAACATGTTTTTACCTGTCACAGGTGTGGCATCTATATAGTATGTATATAAAAACATGTGCATATTCAAATGGAACGTTGTGTCATAATTTCAAAGCAATTGACGAAGAACTTTTGGAGATTACAGCATGTGTTGCTCTTTCGTCCAACAGATTGTGCAGTTAAAAAAAACATGTTTTTCCTGTCACAGGTGAGGCATGCATATAGTAGGTATAAAAACACGCTCCCATTCGAATGCAACTTTGTGTCAAAATTTCAAAGCTATCGTTAAAGAGGTTTCGAAGATTTCCCTCACATGAAATACACAGTTTAAAAAGGTATGTCTTTTACCCGTCACAGACGTGATATGTATATTATGTACATAAATTCCGCTCGGATGCGAATGGAACGTTGTGTAAAAATTTCAAAGCAATCGGAGAAGAACTTTCGGATATTGGCGATTTTGAATAAACGAACATATCCATTTTTATTTATATAGATTATAAGTAATATCGAAATATGACCATTATTTNTTCTTGGTTTTTATAGAATATTATCAGGTTTATGTTTTTGGTTAGGAGTAGTGCTTTTTACTCCTATACGGATTATTTCTTTCATTATTCTTTCCTCTTTTATATCTTCACTGTGCATGGTTTGATTTGTAATATAATTTTATTGGAGGTATTGTGGTTCTGCTCTTTCTGGATTATACCACGGTCCAAGTGTCTTCTTATAGCAGCGTTTATTTCCGCGTTGCTATATCCGTTGTTCCCCAACACCTGAGTTACTCTTTCAAACTCTCTACTCACGTTGCTCCATTCAGAGCAGTGGGTAAGCGCTCGACGAATATAAGCATTGAGAACACTGGCTTTGTATCTTTGGGGGCACTCACTTCTACCGTTCAGGCATAATCCTATGTTGGTGGGCTTGGTATATACGTTGGTGCTTAAAGAGGTTCCTGTTTTTGTTATTATTACATCCAGAATGGCAGACTGTTATTTTCACTATTTTCATGTGTAAATCGGAGTACTGACTCTCTCTCTAGATGTCTTTTTAGGTCAATTAGTTCATCGAATAATGAAAGAAATAATCCGTAAAGGAGTAAAAAACACTACTCCAAACCAAAACATAAACCTGATAATATTCTATAAAACCAAGAAGACTTCCGAACTCCTTATCAAAAACAGCCCGAAGCCGACAGAGAACTCTCTACAGCAGTCAAGCGTTGTATACATGTACACTTGCCCCCACGAAGGATGTAACCTTCAATCTAAGTACATAGGTATGACGTCGACCAAGCTGACGAGGCGTTTGACATGCCATCTTCAATCCGGTGCCCCTAGGAATCACATGAGACAAGCCCATGACATCACCCTAACAAGAGAAATGTTGAACAAAAATACATGCATAATAGACAAACCCAAGATGCAAGAAGATTACAATTCTTGAAGCAATCCACATAAGAATAGAACAGCCTACCATGAACACCCAAATAACGGAACTATTTACCCTACCCACAATGAGAGTAAGGACAAGACCAGAACATAACGATGTCAATTACACTGGATTAATCTTTGTATGTAGATGCCAGCTGCCTCGTATGGGCCAATAGGCCTTCTGCGGTTATATATATATATATATAATATATATATATATATTTATATATATATATATATATATATATATATATATATTATGTCTGTATATTATATTTTACAGTAAGTCATTATTTATTGATAGTAGGTCTTATCGCCTATACATAATTGCTTGAGCAATGGAGATATTACAGAGTCATTGGGAAGCTGCTGTTTATTATTAGTCTTCACAATACACTACTTGTTTCTTAATTTCATATATCGTTTATCTACTGGCAGCGATATATGGATACAGTACAATAATTTCAGGTATTTTATCCTTGGTAATGAGATACGTTGCCATATCATACAGCGTAAGCTTAGCTTTTTCTCTAAATGGCTCAATTTTAGTACAATCCAAGATATAGCAAGATATAGTGTTCGAGTGTATGCCCCTGTCTTTGTCCACACATTTACACTTTACATCTAGATCCCTATACAAGCCGAACTTGCAGAGATACTTGTAGCCAATTCTTATTCGAGCTGTGACAACGTCTGTTAGTCTACTGACTTTGTTACTTGCCCCATACACATGTTTTACTTCACACATTTCATTGTAATAAGCAATGGACCTGCTAGTTCCAGTTTGTACTGTTCTACTTTCTTCAAATCCCTCCAGGAGTTTTCGTCTCATGACACGTTTCAGGGACCTATTTGATAACTCAAGATTCCGTGCAATAATGTCTATTTACTGCAACCTTAGCAAGGGCGTCAACTTTATCATGTTCCTGCAGGCCAATGTGAGAAGGAATCCACAATATTTTTATATTTACTCTCCTGCTAAGTATGCTTATATCTATATGTTTGGCTTCTGAGACAAAAACGTTATTACTTGATTGCAAACAATTTATTGCTAGTAGTGAGGAAAGGGATTCGGAAAGAATTAAGCTGTCTACTTCAGTATTGTCAATAATTTCGAGTGCTAACTGTATTGCTACAAGCTCAGCTTGCATTGTGGATGCCCAGTTACTAATTCTTATATTCCTTTGAATTGTGCTGCCTTCGGGCTGATGAGCAATAGCAGCACGTCCTATCCCTCCCTGTAGCTGTATTGAGGGATATATGGTATATGGTCAGTGTATATGGTCTATGCTATGTTGTTTTCAGTTTGTATATTGTGAATGTGTTCTATGGTGCTTAATTTAGCAACAAGCTGAGCATGAGTGTTGTTTGTGATTAGTTTCCTGGTTGGTTATGCAGGCAGTCTTCTGATTAATTCTTGTTCAAGTGAATATATTTTGGCAATCTTCAGTAAGTAAAGTTAACTTGCAACTGCTTGACTGAACACAAGCATAAAATCAGCTTAAATTATTATTTTTATAATTTCCAGAGACATTGTGGTCAATGATGAAGTTATTCTTTAATGTGCAGTGCTTTGATTAAAGCGCACATAGTGACGAGATGATTCAATAACCAAAATTTTGCACTAAGCCTTTTGCACTGAATGCAAAGCCCAAAGTTTATTTATTGATCTTTGGAGAGGAAGCTATATTATAGGATATTGAACAGGAAAATGTGGATCAATATTTAGTTCAAGTTTAGTCCTCAATATAAAGGTCAATACTATTGACGAACTAACGTTCATTACATTCTAAAAAGAAACAAAATCTATCCTTGAACTGCCCTAACGTCGAGCTCAGTCAGAGGACAAATTCAAAGAACATTTTTTGCATGTGACGTGCACCTACTCTTTTTATTAATGGTGAGGTAGCCCTGAACCTTAAAGACTTTGGTTGGGATGAGGTTGATGGAATATTAAGACCAACGGAGAGCTTGATACTGCTGCTTTTGGATGGACTGGTAAGGGTGTGGGGGACGTAAATATTGTAATACAAAACTGTGTTCACGCAGACATACAGGTGCCACATGCACTATATAACACATAACCAAGTGATAATATATGGAATTGTTGCATAACTACATGTGCATTTTCAAAATAGTTCTGCCAACATCTAATTTAACTGTAATTCATTAACTGAAATAGAGAAGAAGAAACTTACAGTCACAAATTATTTGAATGCCTGATGCACGAACAAATTATTATATCCACAATTTATGGCGGTAACAAAATACTTCTTAAAATTCAATCTATTCAGCTAAAGAAGAACTTTGAAACGGTCATAGTTTCGTTGAAAATGGGGATCTACCGGACTTGAACCACAAATTTTGGAACAACATCCGAAATATTTTAGCACCTATTTGTCCCTGAAATAAAACACAAGTAAACTTTTCTCTTATTAATTTTACGAATATGAATAAACATATTCATTTTTACGGCATTCTCACTGTGGATGCTGAACTTATAAAGCCCCTCAGCACTCTTTTATGATATCTGGGAAGAAAAAAAGGGGCAGACATGGTGCTGGCATGTTTGTCAATCAACCCGCCCTCCTAACAGAGCGTCGCATTTTGACGTATACTCTACCTAAGGCAAAATGTTATCGCACTAGAAAATGGGAGCAGCTCGCGAAATTTACACTGTCCCGTTTTATGTTTTGGGTCCTTGATACGATTCAGAGAATTACCTGATTCTTACTCTTGTTAATGTATGTATAATTATATATTCATCCAACCTCAGTTTGTCCTATATGAATAAAATTACCATATTATGTTTTTCAGTGCCCTAAGTCCTATGTTTCAGAATATTCAGTTTGTTGCGTAGTGTTACAGTTATGAGAGTGTATTACGGTATTGTATTTTACTGTATATGAGTAGGCAGTGTGCGGGCTGTACGAGCGGTCAGGAAGTAGACGGGGGCCCTAACGTGTCCTGGTGGGTGAAGCGTCATTGTTACAAAGTCTGTTTCATCAAATAAATTACTATTGTTTTCACATATTTCGTTAAAGAATACACTATTCTTTAGGTGTAGTAGTATTATTTGTAATATTATTCCTGAGTGTGTAGGATATGACATACTTGTGTTTAGTGATGTTTGGGAGTGTGTATCTTAGTTTAAGAGGTAGACCTTTTAATTAAGATATTTTATTCAATGTTTTGGAGACTGTGGGCCGTCTCGGTCCAGCCAGTCAGTCTATGATAACGCTCGGCCAGAACAGATTGACTTGGTTGGACTCAGGCAGTGGCAGGTTGAAATCAGTATGGACTGGATGTCTCTCAATTAAATTGGTGTGTTTTTTAATTGTGCTCAGGTGTTGTTAGTTAGTCTGGTAATATATATGTTTTATTTCATAAGCCATATTTTTTTTTTGGAGATATATATACAAGAGTCGTTACATTTTTGTACAACCACTAGTACGCACAGCGTTTCGGGCAAGTCCCTGGAATACGATCCCCGCCGCGAAGATTCGTTTTTACAACCAAGTACCCATTTTACTGTTGAGTTCAACAGAGGCTACAGTTAAGGATTTGCGCCCAGTAAATCCTCTCCGGCGAGGATACGAACCCATGACAAAGAGCTCGCGGAACGCCTGGCGAGTGTCTTACCACTACACCACGGAGACTGCAATATTTTGTCAGTGTCATCAGTCTAGTGTAAATAATTTTGGGATGTACGCTATATACTGATTTATTGTGAAATTTTGATGTCCCTTCCACCGAGTAAACTGGTGTTCCCATTTTAACACGGTGTTTATTTGTTGATAAATAGTGATATTATTGACATGTTATAGGCTTATGTGGATTTCTGGAGGTTCTGTGACGGGAACTCAAGCCCAGCTCAAGTGCGTAGTAAAAATAATTCTCTGGTAGGTTAGGATAAGAGCATTTTAGTACGATAGTTTCTTGACGTTGGGAAAACTTAGGAGGACGGGCAGTTTCCTCAGAATTTTTTTTAATTCCTAGCATATCAGGTTAAATAAAAAATGCTAAGAACATCGAATGTAGACTGCTAATGCAATCATTGTGTTTGTTTGAAGCAGCTATGATAGCTGGACAAATCCACAAGAGCCGTGATGAGGGTTCGAAATACGTCCGAAAGGATCCCAGATGCGCCATAATCGACTGTGCCACGACATGGTAAAGAATTGCAACCGGGAGTTCTACTGACCTCACACGGATCCTGAAGTCTTCCCGAGACACAAACTAGGGTGATGAATGAAGTAAGGGCGAAGAGGTAGAACATCTTGTTGACAGAGTCCGGGTGCACGAGGGAATTATGTAAAACCCTGGTTTGTGTCTCGGAGAGACTGCAGGATCCGCTTCCTGCAGATCAGTAGAACAGAACAGATCAGTGAGGTCAGTAGAACTCCCGGTAGCAATTCTTTCACCGTGTTGTAGCAACCCGTCCTCGACTCAAGTCCATTACATTCAGCGGTCAACCCCACAGACGCTTTCATAAATTTATACATGCTGTTCATTCAAAACGGGAATTTTCTCAAGTATAAATTAATATTATAATATATTGGCATATTGTGTATATATAGGCATAGGTTAGGTTAGATTAGGTGTTTAGGTTCTGTTGGCGATTATTTGTATTTGTAGTACGTGGGTGAAGAATTTATAGCGTTGTGATTCGAACAAAATTCGTAAGTGAAGCACTTGTTCCGGAAGTGTTCGAACGTCAGCAGTTGTGAGTCGTGTGTAAACCGCTTTTCATTCATAAACAGGGGGTTTGGCGGGTGCATGGAATCACTTTTGGATCTTTGTTTGGAGGACGGGCTGGTTGTAGCACAGTCGATTAAGGCGAGTCTGGGAGCCTCTCGGACGTTGGTTCGAACGCTCATCACGGCCCTTGTGGGTTTGTTCATTTGATGCATCAAGCAATTGTGATTTCTGTGTATAATGATAGCTCAACCCGTCCTCGACTCAAGTCCATTACATTCAGCGGTCAACCCCACAGACGCTTTCATAAATTTTTAAATGCTGTTCATTCAAAACGGGAATTTTCTCAAGTATAAATTAATATTATAATATATTGGCATATTGTGTATATATAGGCATAGGTTAGGTTAGGTTAGGTGTTTAGGTTCTGTTGGCGATTATTTGTATTTGTAGTACGTGGGTGAAGCATTTATAGCGTTGTGATTCGAACAAAATTCGTCAGTGAAGCACTTGTTCCGGATATGTTCGAACGTCAGCAGTTGTGAGTCGTGTGTAAACCGCTTTTCATTCATAAACAGGGGGTTTGGCGGGTGCATGGAATCACTTTTGGATCTTTGTTTGGAGGACGGGCTGGATAGCTGGAGGTGGGTGGAGTCAGTTGGAGGTGGGTGGAGTCAGTTGGAGGTGGGTGGAGTGAGTTGGAGGTGGATGGAGTCAGTTGGAAGTTGGTGTAGTCAGTTGGAGGTGGATGGTATCAGTTGGAGGTGGTTGGAGTCAGTGGAGGTGGTTGGAGTCAGTTGGAGGTGGATGGAGTCAGTGGAGATGGATGGAGTCAGTGGGAGGTGGGTGGAGACAGTCGGCGGTTTGTGGAGTTAGTTGGAGGTGGGTGGAGTCAGTTGGAGGTGAGTGGTGTCAGTTAAAGATTAGTAGAGATAGTTGGAGGTGGAGTCAGTGGGAGGTCGATGGTGTCAGTTGGAGGTGGGTGGAGCCAGTTGGAGGTGGGTGGAGTCAGTTGGAGGTGGGTGGAGTCAGTTGGAGGTGGATGGTGTCAGTTGGAAGTGGAGTCAGTGGGAGGTCGATGGTGTCAGTTGGAGGTGGGTGGAGTCAGTTGGAGGTGGATAGTGTCAGTTGGAGGTAAGTGGAGTCATTTGAAGGTGGGTGGAGTTAGTGCGAGGTGGGTGAAATCAGTTGGAGGTAGGTAGAGTCAGTTGGAGTCAGTTGGAGGTGGGTGGAGTCAGTTGAGATGGGTGGAGTTAGTGGGAGGTGGGTGGAGGCAGTTGGAGGTGGGTGGAGTCAGTTGGAGGTGGGTGGAGTCAGTTGGAGGTGGGTGGAGTCAGTTGGAGGTGGGTGGAGTCAGTTGGAAGTGGGTGGAGTCACTTGGAGGTGGGTGGAGTCAGTTGGAGGTGGGTGGAGTCAGTTGGAGGTGGGTGGAGTCAGTTGGAGGTAGATGGGGCTAGTTGGAGGTGGGCGGAATCAGTTGGATGTGGGTGATGTCAGTGGGTGGTGGGTGGAGTCAGTTGGAGGTTGGTGGAGTCATTTGAAGGTGGGTGATCTCAGTGGGTGGTGGGTGGAGTCAGTTGGAGGTGGGTGGAGTCAGTTGGAGATGGATGGTGTCAGTTGGAGGTTGGTGGAGTCAGTTGGAGGTGGATGATGTCAGTTGGAGGTGAGGGGAGTCAGTAGGAGGTGCATGGTGTCAGTGGAGGTGGATGGTGTCAGTTGGAGGTGAGGAGAGTCAGAAGAGGTGGGTGGAGCCAGTTGGAGGTGGATGGTATCAGTTGGAAGTGGGTGGAGTCAGTTGGGAGGTTGTGGTGGAGTCTTTTGGAGGTGGATGGATTAAGTGGAGGTTTGGTGAAGTCAGTTGGAGGTGGATGGTATCAGTTGGAGGTGGGTGGAGTCAATTGGAGGTGGTGTGTAGTTACTTGGAGGTGAATGGAGTCAGTTGGAGGTGGGTGGAGCCAGTTGGAGGTGGATGATGTCCGTTGGAGGTGGGTGGAGCCAGTTGGAGGTGGGTAGAGCCAGTTGGAGGGGATTGTGTCAGTTGAAGGTGGGATATTGTCAATGGAGGTGGATGGTATCAGTTGGAGGTGGGTGGAGTCACTTGGAGGTGGGTGGAATCACTTGGAGGTGAATGAAGTCAGTTGGAGGTGGGTGGAGCCAGTGGAGGTGGATGATGTCTGTTGGAGGTGGGTGGAGTCAGTTGGAGGTGAGTGGAGTCAGTTGGAGGTGGGTGGATTCAGTACGAGACGGGTAGAGTCAGTAGAAGGTGCGGAGAATCTGTAGGAGATAGGAAGAGCGAGAGGGTTAAACCTCAAGCTGAAGGGTGTAATCAATAATGTGTACAGGTGCCACACGGAAGGTGCCACACGGAAGGTGCCACACGGAAGGTACCACACGGAAGGTGCCACACGGAAGGTGCCAGGCATTAGGTGACGGGACCAGGAGGCAGCACGCACGGGTGACAGACACCAGGAAGTGATGAATGAAGTAACAAGGAATTCGTTGAAATAAATGGCAGTAACTGACGTGAATGGTGGTGACGCGTGGTGTTGAGTGCCTTCCGCGTTGACATATGGTTTGCGTGTAAGGATTTTGAAAGGTTGGTAATGGTAGTGGCTGGCGTATGCCTTGGACCGTCAGCCCGTTTTCCTAAGACTTCCCAACATCAAGAAACTGTCTAAATACAGTGCCCTTATCCTAACCTACCAGAGGACCCAAAGCAGAAAACGGGACAATGTGTTAATTTCGCCAGCCAGTTTCCATTTTCTAGTACAACAATTTTTTCCTTACGAATAATATACGTCAAAATGCGACGTTCTATTAGGAGGACGGGTGAATATGTATGTGTACGTAGTTGCTCCTGGTTGCGTGTGTATGCGTGTAATCACTTAGTTGTGCTTGCGTGGGTTGAGCTCTGGCTCTTTGGTCCTGCCTCTCGACTGTCAATCAACTCGTGTACAGATTCTTGAGCCTACTGGGCTCTATCATATCTACATTTGAAACTGTGTATTGAGTCATCCTCCACCACATCACTGTCCAATGTATTCCATCTGTTAACTACTCTAATACTGAAAAAGTTCTTTCTAACGTCCCTGTGGCTCATTTGGGAACTCACTTTCCACCTGTGTCCCCTTATTCGCGTACCACCCGTGTTAAACAGTTTATATCTATATACCCTGTCAATTCCTCAGAAAATTTTGTAAGCAGTGATCATGTCTCCCCGAGCTCTCGTTTCTTCCAGCGTCGTAAGGTGCATTTCACGCAGCCTTTTCTCGTAACTAATGCCTCTTATTTCTGGGAACTAGCCTAATGACATTCCTCTGAACTTTTTCCAGCTTCGTCTTATGCTTGACAAGGTACTAGCTCCATGCTGGGGCCGCATACTCAAGGATTGGCCTTACATATGTGTTATACAAGGATCTGAAGGATAAATTTCACAGGCTTATGAAGGCAGTCCTGATGTTAGCCAGCCTCGCATAAGCCGCTGATGTTATTTTTTTATTTGGGCTTCAGGAGACAGGTTTGGTGTGATATCAACTCCTAGATCTTTCTCTCTGTTCGTTTCATGAAGAACCTCTTCTCCCATTTGGTATCCTGTGTCTGACCTCCAGTTTCCACTGCCTTGTTTCATAACCTTACATTTACTTGGGTTTATCTCTAGTAGCCATTTGTTGGACCATTAATTCAGTTTGTCTAGGCCATCTTGTAGCCTCATAGTATCTTCCTCTGTCTTAATCCTCCTCATAATTTTTGCAACTTCAGCAAACAATGAGAGTACCGAGTCTATTCCATCTGGGAGATCATTTACATGTATCAGAAACAGTAAAGGTCCTAGGACGGATCCCTGTGTGACTCCACTGGTGACGCCTCGCAAATCTGAGACCTCAGCCCTCACAGTGACCTGCTGTCTTCTGTTGCTTAGATACTCCCTTATCCAATGGAGTACCTTCCCTTTCACCCTGCCTGCATCTCCAGCTTGTGCACTATAATCTCTTGTGTGGTACTGTGTCAAAGGCTTTCTGGCAATCCAAAAATATGAAGTCTACCCACCCCCTCTGTTCCTTGCCTGATTTTTTGCCAGGTCGTAAAATTCAATTAATCCTGTGAGGCATGACTTGCCATCTCTGAAACCATGCTGATGTTGTTTTCGCTCCAGATGTTCCACAATCTTTTTCGCACATACACAAAAGTTAGGGACACTGCCCTGTAGTTCAATGCCTCCTGTCTTTACCCCTTCTTGAATATCGGGACTACGTTAGCCGTCTTCAAATTTTGGACAGTTCACTTGTTATCAGTTTTTTGTTATAAACCATGCAGAGTGGCAGGCAGAGTGCTTCTGCTCCTTTCTTTAGTATCCATAGTGAGATTCCATCCGAGCCTGTAGCCTTTGTTTCATTCAACTCTAGAAAAGCTTCCTTACCTCTCCTCTGGTAATCCAAAACTTCTCTACTGGTGCCTACTTAACTATTCCATCTCTTATCTCTGGAACTTCTCCTTGTCTAATTATGAAGACCTCCTGGAATTTCCTTCTGAGTTCCCCGAACACTTCCTTGTCGTTTGTAGTAAATCTGTATGCCCCTATCCTTAGTTTCATTACCTGTTCCTTCACTGTTGTTTTCTTCCTAATGTGGTTGTGCAGCAATTTAGATTGAATCCTTGTCTTGCTTGCTATGTCATTTTCGTATTGTCTTTTTGCCTCTCTTCTCATCCTAACGTATTAATTCCTGGCCATGGTATCTTTCTATGTTCTCAATTGTCCTGTTATTTCTATAGTTTCTCCACGCCCTTGAACTTTGTTGCTTTGCTAGCTTACATCTCTGATTAAACTATGGGTTTCTAGTCTGCATTTCGTTTTTTTTCCTTTTGGACTGGGACAAACTTGCCTGCTGCCTCCTTACACTTCTGCGTGATGCAGTCCATCATGTCTTGGGCCGTCTTATCTCTGAGCTCTATTTCCCATGTTATATCTGTTAGGAATTTTCGTATCTCCTCATAGTTTCCTTTTCGTAATGCCAGTCTTTTGTTTTCTGGTCCCCTTCCTTAAGTACATTAATCCTTCTTCGACCAGATACTCACGTGCATTACTTCGCGTGTGTAAGCATACACGTTAGTGCCATGGGTCTGAGAGAGACCTTTGAGTGTGGGCACTAACAAAATACAACAATTGCGAGACAACGCCGCCTAGAAAAGCTAAAAACACCCGTCATTTAAATTAGCAAGTAACAAACACAGGCACTCAGCAGCGCCGCAACTTAACAGTGTCGCTCAAATCCAGAAGAAAATCCAACTGCATCGTAACTAAATAAAATAAAATATATGATACAAGCAGATCCCAGAGTCAAATATCGCAACAATAAAAAATCTGTTATATGTAAGTTATGAGCATCCAACGCCCTCACAAACAGGACGATGGACAGGGGAAATTAAACTCGCCTCTCACAATATATGAGTCGTAAAGTAAAATGGTTGCCAGCTTCCGAAATGGCAGAACGCTCGGGTGCCATTTTTTAATCCGCTTTTTTGTCTCCCATCCACACGCACGTCGAGTTTACGGCAAACCTGGATTATGGTGTCTCGGTTGACAGCAGCGCCAGGTCTGCGATTGATAGTTTACAGTGTGGGCAAGTCGCAAGCCAATCGCAGCTTTGAGATTTTAAGTCTGGGAAACTGTTCTGTTCAGTACTGATGTTTACAACATTGCAGTTTTGGATGACTAAGACTACAACAATCCATAACACAATAAATAATTAAGACTTACTTAATTAAACGCTTAAATAAAATGTATCTTCAATTAAAAATCAAAGACAAATCAACACTCACAGCAAAATGAAAGAATACAAAAAAATCTTTTAAACCACTTCAGAAATAGGGTCAACCCCAAAATATTTCTTCTCCGCATATAAAAATTTATATCGAAAAACCTCTTTGCATTTGACACTTGCTTGCAACAGAAGTGACACTCACTGGTAATAATAGGAAAGAAAAAGGTTAGAAACTTGTGGAGAATTCATTGAGCACCCGCCGAGCACTCTGAGACATCGAAAGTGCAGGTGCTGATGAATTCAGCTCCCTGGACGAGTCACGTCTTGAACATGTACATAAATCTTACACACCTCGATAAAAGGTTAACTGGGGTGAGCAAGGCACTCAGCCCCAGGACCTGATTACTTAGAATTACTTAAATATAAAGAGAGCATAGCTATCCGGAGCGTAAGTGTTGAGTGTATCAAGAGAGATCCTGGAAATATGGCAGGACAAGTTACACCGCCCATAACAGTTTTTAGCCCATAATAACACAGTTTTTAGACAAAAAATTATGTGATCAAGAATGACAAAATTACGGAGAAGACTTCAGGACATTAAAATGCAAATATTATACACAGATCTTACCAAATCAATTGATAATGTGACTGGAGATTAATAAAACATGAAATACAAAAATATTTACTATCGAAAGTAAATGTTTCGATGTTTCTAAGATTACTAGTATCCGACAGTTTTGGCGGTATGGTCGATTGTGTCAAATTAGTATGAGGACATTTTGAAATTGAATTTATTTAGTAGTAATTACAAGAGGGTGTAATATTTTATATATATACTAGTTGTCCCCTGCCATGCATTGTTGAGCCACAGAAACGCATGTGTTACTAAGCCACAGCAGCCTTCTCCTGTCTCCCTGCCCTCCAACCATTCCCCCCTCCCCCGTCCCTTTCTCCTCCCCACCATCCCACACTCCATACGTCCCCTCGTCCTCCCCACCATCTCCCACTCACCCGTCCCTTTGTCCTCCCTACCTTTCCCTCCCCCACCCCCCTCGTCCTCTCTACTATCCCCACTCCCCAGTCCCCTTTTCCACCCCACCATTCCTACCCCTCTTCTCATCCTCCCCATTATTAACCCCTCCCCAAGCCCCTCGTCCTCCCCACTAACCCCCACCCCGTTCCCTCGTCCTCCGTACCATTCCCCACTCCCTCGACCGATGAATTCCCAAATAATCTGATGTTCCCATCAATGAAATATAAGAAAAACAGTTAAAAAACGAAATGAAAAACAGTCACAGTAAAATGAAAAAAAAGTAAATGTTCGTGTGTGTTCAAAATCGTTCATTTTCAAAAGTTCTTCACCGATTGCTTTGAAATTTTTACACAACATTCCATTCGTATCCGTGCGTGTTTTTATATATATATACTATATAGATGTCACGTCTGTGAAGCGAAAAGAATGCTAAAAAAAATTAGTTTTCATGTGTTTTTCATGTGAGGGAAATCTTCGAAATCTCTTTACCGATTGCTTTGAAATTTTGACACAACGTTGCATTCAAATAGGTGCATGTTTTTATATACTACTGTATTCATGCCTCACCTGCGACAGCAAAAAATCTGTTTTCTTTTTTTAACAGCACCATCTGTTGGACGTAAGCACAACATACGATATAAACTCAGAAAGTTCCACACCGATTGCACTGAAATATTGACACAACGTTCCATTCGAAAATGCGTGTGGTTTTATATACTTACTATATAGCTGCCACACCTGTGACAGGTAAAAACATTTTTTTCATAAAAACAGCACCATCTTTTGCCCGTAATAGCAAATCACGCTATACTAAATATTTTACGATTTCATTTCAATGTTTCTGATTGCATTGATAAATTGAATTATCATAGATTTATTTTCATTTTGGTTTTATTATTTTGTGTGACATTGCATTGGAATTGAGCTGTCTTGTGTACCATACCATTCATTTGTAAGAATATGTATAGATGCTACACCTGTGACAGGTAAAAACATTCTTTTTTCAAAAAACATTTGTTGCACGTAGTTGCATCACACGCTATACTAAATATTTCACGATTCCATTTCAATGTATCTTGCATTGATGTTACCGCCTCAATGGGACGCAACCGGGTTCTTTTCTTGTATTTCACGTTCTGGTATCCGGCCCCAAGTTAGTAGAGGCTTTCAAGGGGGTGAGCTCAGTAGTGCAAGTAAAACAAAAGGGGGAGGTTACAATAAATACAACAGTTCGTCACTTTATCCATATATATTTATTTTCCCATCACCATATATATATTTAACTCTTAAAAGGAAGTATTACTACACTACATGTACACCAACGTCTCTCTTAGAAGACACTAAACACTCGGCGAAGCCCAATCGATGCAGTCTTGTACCGTGTTTCCTCATCCGTGGTACTACTCCCAGCAGGTACCGGGAAACAACAATGAGTCTACCATGGCCAGCCAAACTTCCGTCTCTCTAAGTGCTTCCACGTGAAGGCCCACAACCACACTCCAGCCAGGTGCTGGCAGGTACCAATCAGCCTCGCGCTGCTGGGCCACTTCACTTGCAAATACTAGGGTAGCGAGCCCTAGGCAGGAGCTTCGTGCAACTCGCTGGTTACTCTCTTCAGCACCTTAGTCAGTTGTCTCTTCTATTAGCCAGCCCCAGGTATGGCGAATCCCGTCACTGCCACTCCACAGACAGACAGTAGAACACTCCACAGTTCTCCTCCGGTGGCGGCTCATTGCTTCTGTAAAGTAGACCAGTGTAGAGACCTTGGCTGCCCCTGGGTTGACTGTCCTTGTATCAGAGCAGCCCTACGTTGACTCTGTGAATACAGACACGTCATCAGTACACTGGGACACTACATGGGACCACTAGGAAATATCACTTACTGGCTTAGACACATACACTCAACTCTGCTTATGACAGATGGCGCTGCTTTTCTAAACACCACCTCACTAGAGGTCAGTACCAGCTACCTCACGAGCCTACTAGGACAGTAATCTAGCGCCTCTTGCCGGTATATTCCCGTCATCACTAGATGGCGTTGTCCATGTTGTGGAGGGTTTCGGGAGCGGACTCACAGATGGCGTTGACGTCACTGCTCCGTGCTCTGACGACGAACTTGGGTTCGTAACAATTGACAAATTGAATTTTCATAGAATTCGATTTATTTTAATTTTGTTCTAATTATTTTGTGTGACATTGCGTTGGAATTGAGCTGTGTTGCTTATCGTACCGTTTAACAATTCCATTTCAATGTTTTCATTTTCATTGATAAATAGAATTTTCATAGATTTCGATTTATTTTCATTTTGATTAAATTATTTTGCGTGACATTGCATTGGAATTGAGCTGTTCTTTACCATACCGTTCATTTCGTGAGTATAGTTTTTATTTTTTTTTATTTTTTATTTAGTTTTTTAACTGTTTTTCTTATATTTTAGTGATTGGAATATCAGATCATTTGATGTTCCCAATTTTCTGATGGGAACATCAGACCATATGGGAATGTATCGGACGACGGAGTGGGGAATGATGAGGAGAACGAGGGCAATGAAGTGGAGGATGGTGGGGAGGAGGAGGGGACAAGGGATGGCGTAATGGTGGGTAGGACGAGGGAACGGGGAAAGGAGGAATAGTAGGGAGAACATGGAGACGGGGGAGTGGGAGATGGTGGGAGAGATGAGGGTACAGTGGAGAGGGGAATGATTGGGAGGACGACAGGACAGGAGAGAGAGGAATGGTTGGGAGGACTAGGGACAGGGAGGTGAGGAATGGTTTGGAGGAAAAGGGGACGGGGGAGGGGGGAATGTTGGGGCGGACTGGGAGACAGGGGAAAGATTGCCGTGGATCAGCAACATTCGTGCGTTGCTGAATCACAGCTACGCGTGGCTGGGTACAGCTAGTGAAAAAAATAAAAAAAATAAACTATACCCGCAAAATGAACGGTATGATAAGCAATTCAGCTAAATTCCAACTCATTGTAACTCAAAATAATTAAATAAAAAGGAAAATATATCGAAATCTCTGAAAAATAAATTTGTCAATGAAATCGGAAACATTGAAATGGAATGGGAACATATTTATTAAAGCGTGTGTTACTATTACATGCAACAGATGGCACTGTTTAAAAAAAAAACTGTCACAGGTGTGGCATCTATGTAATAGGTATATAAAAAACACGCACGTATTCGAATGGAACGTTGTGTCAAAATTTCAAAGCAATTGTTAAAGAGGTTTCGAAGATTTCCCTTGCGTGAAAAACACATGAAAAACAGTTTTTCAAAATAAGCATATTTTTCCCGTCACAGATGCGACATCTATATAATATGTATATAAAAACCCGTTTGGATGCGAATGAAATGTTGTGTAAAAATTTCAAAGCAATCGGTGAAGAGCTTTCGGAGATTAGCGATTTTGAACAGACGAACACTTATATTTTTATTTATGTATACTAGTGTACCCGGCCACGCGTTGCTGTTGCTCAGCAATGCATGTGCATTGCTGAGCCACAGCAACCATCCCTTGTCTCCCAGTCCTCCCCACCATTCACCTCTCCCATGTCCCTCATGTCCTCCCAACCACTCCTCACTCTTCTTGTCCCCTCATCCACCCAATCATTCCCTACTCCCCTGTCCCCTCGTCCTCCCCACAATTCCCCATTCCCAGTCCATTTGTCCTCCCCCACCATCCCCCACTTCACCATGCCCTCGTCCTCTTAATAATTATACACACCACTGTCGAAATCTATGAAAATTCATTTTATCAATGAAATCGGAAAATTGAAATATAATCGTAACATATTTAGTATATCGTGTGTTGTTCTTACATACAACAGATGGTGCTGTTTCTTAAAAAAATGTTTTTACTTGTCACAGGTGTGACATCTATACTTATACTAACGTATTGAATGTTATGGTAAACAATACAGATTATTTCCAATGCCATGTCACACAAATAACTAAATCAAATTGAAAATAAATCAAATACATGACAATTTATTTTATGAATGCAATTGTAAACAATGAAATGGAATCGTAGCATATTTAGTATAGCGTGTGTTGCTATGATATACAACAGATGGTGCTGTTTTCAAGAAAAGCATGTTTTTATCTTTCACAGGTTTGGCATCTACACATATACTCACGAAATGAACAGTAAGGTAAACAACACAGTTCAATTCCAATGCAATGTCACACAAAATTATTCAATCTAAATGAAAATGAATCAAAATTTTAGAAAATTAAATTATTAATGCAATAGGAAACATTGAAATGGAATCGTAACAATATAGTATTATGTGTGTTTCTATACTTGCAACAGATGGCGATGTTTATATAAAAAAACATGTTTTTACCTGTCACAGGTGTGGCATCTATATAGTATGTATATAAAAACATGTGCATATTCAAATGGAACGTTGTGTTATAAATTCAAAGCAATTGACGAAGAACTTTTGGAGATTACAGCATGTGTTGCTCTTTCGTCCAACAGATTGTGCAGTTAAAAAAAAACATGTTTTTCCTGTCACAGGTGAGGCATGCATATAGTAGGTATATAAAAACACGCTCCCATTCGAATGCAACTTTGTGTCAAAATTTCAAAGCTATCGTTAAAGAGGTTTCGAAGATTTCCCTCACATGAAATACACAGTTTAAAAAAGGTATGTCTTTTACCCGTCACAGACGTGATATGTATATTATGTACATACATTCCGCTCGGATGCGAATGGAACGTTGTGTAAATTTCAAAGCAATCGGAGAAGAACTTTCGGAGATTGGCGATTTTGAATAAACGAACATATCCATTTTTATTTATATAGATTATAAGTAATATCGAAATATGACCATTATTTTGCAGCTATACCTATTGAAAACGAAGTTAAGAGCGTCGACTAGGCTCTGTTCAAGGAAATGTGGCACCATTGAATATGCATTTCACTAGATCAATTGATTCTTCAAAATATATCACTACTTAAACATTATAGTTAACCCAACACTAAAACCATGATTTGAGGGTCGGCAAATAAAGATAAATCCAGTGTAAGCCTGGTAGAGTGTTCGTCAGTACTCAGAGCACGCTAGAGTTCTCCTGCTGAGTTAATATCTAAATTATCTTACTTTGAGTCGAACAATATAAAAACTTAGTCGAGTTCTTTTCTCAGGTTATACATTTTCCGTGAAATTAGCAAACTAATTTCATTCTCAATGTTTTGGAGTATTAAGCCTTTTAAACTTATCGAGGACTATCTGGCTGACAGCTCTGATATTCGCAAGGTAACCAATCAACTTATTGGCCTGCTCCCGAATAAGCTAACCCTGCTGAACGATTGACACACTCATACAAACTGAAGGCATATTCAATGTCAATGGAAAAAGAAGCATAAACAAAACATACATCTCTGCTTTTTGGAAAATCACACCTGGATCGCTGCTAAGTATTTGTTGCCAGTACCCTTATTGCCACACCAGCCAGAGTTCCCTTGATTAGATCAATGCCTTTTAATTGGTAAATATGGATGATTGGGNTAAGGTGTCACGAAATCGATGGTGCTGAGGCCGCGGCCTCAAACCTGCAACATGATTTCCGCATAAGGAAAAAGAATACCAGGAGAAAGTTACAAGCCATTACGAATTTATAGCACTTGGAAGGGGTCAGGATAAGGACTTGGGATGGGAGGGGGAAAAGGAATGGTGCCCAACCACTTGAGGGACTGAATGCCGACCAGATAAAGCGAGACCGTCGCTTACCGTCCAGCCCAAATGGATTTGAACGCATGAAAGAAAGGAAACTTTTGACTGTTAATCACAAATATACCACTGGTATCATTTTAGTTATAATTATTTATGTAGCGTTCTATTCGTTCTTATTCACTATGCCCGTTCATTACAAGGAATGTTAAACAACTCTGAAGCTAAAGAGCCGCTGTGGTAAAGAGAAGTGAGTATGTGACGTTAAACCCCTTTCCCCCCCCCCTGTCTAGGTCTAATGTGATAAATAAGAGAAATGGCGGAATCAAGTGATGAATAAAGGTTAAAAACTGAATATTTAACTAAAAGAAAGTGAAAATTGAAGGAGCAAGATATAAGACTTTATTAGAGTGTTGCAAATAATCAGAGCTCAAAATATTGCAGTGTCTTTTACATTTTCTTGCTCACGGAAAAAATCTTTTAACATCATACCCGAGATGAAAATTGGGATCAACAGTTGTGCACACAGTTGATCAAAATATTGTAGTTTGACTGCATAAATTATTTACGTTATGGATGCTGGTAATATGAGTTAAATTGCTTGAAGTAAACTGTTCATTGTTCTTGGAAAAGTTCAACCAAGTCATTTTGTTGCTAGATATAGGAAGGAAAATTTCATTTTGTTGCTCCAGACATGAATCTGGAGCAGCCAGTCCAAAGGTCTGAAAAAAACTCAAAAGGTATTGTTGGGGAAACGAGAAGAAATAACTGTGTGACAGAGTGGCAGCTTTTCTAACATTAAGTCTTAACGTGTAAAATTAGTCTAGATCTAACAAATACAATTATGCATCACACAGAACATCGCACGAGCACTTACTAGAGAAATCGCACTCTTTGATAAAAGTGTCACACGGCTCATGTAGTTCACGATGGAGAAAGGTAACCCTTTGAAGTATCCCAATATTAAGCTTCATAACTTTGTTACGAATCACTATGTTGATTAATTTATGAAAACTCTGGTCACAGTGCGGTCATCACGGTATAGACGCTTATTAACGTTACGAAACGAAAGAGGTTTTAAATAGAAAACAAATCAGAACTCATTCTAAAGGCTAGTAAACCGAGATTGAATTTTTCTAGTTCAAAATGGTCATTTTATAACTAAAATCCTTACAACAAAACACACGGAACTGCTGGGAAAGTTTGGAGATAGCAAGAGAGAGGGAGAGTGTCGTTAAGTACATTTTATCGTACGATCTGCTTTCAATTAGCCCATTATTTGAAGGTGATGCAGCAACTAAGCCCACAAAGTCAATGTTAATTTGTGAACTTGAAAATAAACGTTCAAATGAAGATAGAGTCTTTGACAAATAAATTCGTTTCATGAAAACAGTGATTGTTGATTTCATGTGACTAATTTGGATCGTACAGCTGTCATCTCAAATGAACTTTATACAAGTTATATAATGCTATTTTCATGAAGCTATTCATTATGTAATAAACTCGAGCATCACGTTGTTTCGATAGCTATATTGAACACTGAACAAAGCAATCTGAAAGAATTTTAGAGCATTAATCTTAGGCTGTGTTGAGTTTGCTTGCATTCTTCCTGATTGTTGCTGCCAGAGGCAGCTAGTTTATTGTGCACCCCATAGTCATCCTGTGAGCGGCAGCCTTTTGCACTGAGTTCAAAGCCCAAAGTTTATTTATTGATCTTTGGAGAGGAAGCTATATTATAGGATAATGAACGGGGAAAATGTGGATCAGTATTTAGCTGAAGTTTAGTCCTCAAATGTAAAGGTCAATACTATTGACGAACTAACGTTCATTACATTCTAAAAAGGAACAAAATCCATCCTTGAACTGCTCCTAACGTCGAGCTCATCAGAGGACAAATTCAAAGACTATTTTTTTAGCATGAGAAGTGCACTCACTCTCTTGATTAATGGTGAGGTAGCTCTGAACCTTAAAGACTTTGGTTGGGATGAGTTGATGGAATAATAAGACCAACGGAGAGCTTGAGACTTCTGCTGCTGGATGGACTGGTAAGGGTGTGGGGGACGTAAATCCTGTAATACAAATCTGTGTTCACTCAGACATACAGGTGCCATATGCACTATATTTGGCAAATGTGAAGATGAATGAGAAATTAATTTTAATTTTATTTATGTTGTTCTTTTCTAATGTAATAACACATAACCAAGTAATAATTTATGGAATTGTTGCATAACAACATAATGCACTTTCAAAATAGTTCTGGCAACATCTAAATTAACTGTAATTCATTAACTGAAATAGAGAAGAAGAAACTTACAGTCGCAAATTATTTGAATGCCTGATGCACGAACAAATTATTATATCCACAATTTATGGCGGTAACAAAATACTTCTTAAAATTCAATCTATTCAGCTAAAGATGAACTTTAAAACGGTCATAGTTTCGTTGAAAATGGGGATCTACCGGACTTGAACCACAAATTTTGGAACAGCATCCGAAATATTTTAGCACCTATTTGTCCCTGAAATAAAACACAAGTAAACTTTTCTCTTATTAATTTTTACGAATATGAATAAACATATTCATTTTTACGGCATTCTCACTGTGGATGCTGAACTTATAAAGCCCCTCAGCACTCTTTTATGATATCTGGGAAGATAAAAAAGTGCAGACATGGTGCTGGCATGTTTGTCAATCAACCCGCCCTCCTAACAGAGCGTCGCATTTTGACGTATACTCTACCTAAGGCAAAATGTTATCGCACTAGAAAATGGGAGCAGCTCGCGAAATTTACACTGTCCCGTTTTATGTTTTGGGTCCTTGATACGATTCAGAGAATTACCTGATTCTCACTCTTGTTAATGTATGTATAATTATATATTCATCCAACCTCAGTTTGTCCTATATGAATAAAATTAACATATTATGTTTTTCAGTGCCCTAAGTCCTATGTTTCAGAATATTCAGTTTGTTGTGTAGTGTTACAGTTATGAGAGTGTATTACGGTATTGTATTTTATTGTATATGAGTAGGCAGTGTGCGGGCTGTACGAGCGGTCAGGAAGTAGACGGGGGCCCTAACGTGTCCTGGTGGGTGAAGCGTCATTGTTACAATGTCTGTTTCATCAAATAAATTACTATTGTTTTCACATATTTCGTTAAGGAATACACTATTCCTTAGGTGTAGTAGTATTATTTGTAATATTATTCCTGAGTGTGTAGGATATTACATACTTGTGTTTACTGATGTTTGGGAGTGTATCTTAGTTTAAGAGGTAGACCTTTTAATTAAGATATTTTATTCAATGTTTTGGAGACTGTGGGCCGTCTCGGTCCAGCCAGTCAGTCTATGATAACGCTCGGCCAGGACAGACTGACTTGGTTGGACTCAGGCAG
>WNGS01003388.1:9003936-9025003 GCA_020271785.1 Procambarus virginalis
TGATAGAGTTGCAGGGTTGCATACTCTCTCAGATGGATCTTCACGTTTAATGAATTCTCCGCAATGTTGCTCTCAATTAAATTGTGTGATGTTTTTTGATGTAGTTGCTATGGCTCAGGTGTATACGTTAATTGTTAGTCTAAAAGTCACCATGTAGGCGTTATATTATTATGTTTATTTCATAAAGCATATATTTTTTTCTTTGGAGGAGTATATAACAAGACGTTACATTTTGCTTTCCAAATCCTCTATGTATCGCACGCTGTTTGGTGTCAATGCTAGTGGCATATAGTCCCTAGTGGAATACCGATCTCGCCGCGCGCAAGATTTCGTTTTTCACAACCCGGCAGTACCCTCTCTACTGTTGTTGTAGTCATATCAGCAGAGTCTGCTACGACCGGTAGAGTTTGCGCAGCAAGTAAAATCCTTCCGAGGGCTTCTTGTAGAGTGATAAATAACCAAGACTTAAATTATGATGCTCGCGGACGCTGCGCAGGTCTTACCTATCACACGGACGACTGCAATATTTTGTACATCTGTCATCAGTCTAGTGTAATAAATGTAACTATTTGTTAGGCCCTAAGAATCAACATACCACTTTAAGGGATAGTCTACGCTAGTATATCACGCTCTCCCTGTTAGTTATCTGTGTTCTAATTTTGATGTCCCTTCCTATCCGAATTAAAACTCGGTCTATAGTCCCCATTTAACATCCTAGGTCGATTATTTGTTGAGAATACCGTGATATTATGAGCATGTTATAGTGCTTAGTGTGATCTGGATGTTCCTGCTGACTTGACGGCGAACTAAAGCCCAGTCTCAAGTGGATAGTAAAAAAATAATTCTTGGTAGGTGATATGGGTAGGGCAGACAGAGCATAGTTTAGTACAGATAGTTCTTGAAACGTTGGGACAGAAATGGCTTGCTATTGAAAGTGAACGAGAAACTCTATCGTGGACGTTGAGGTCCCTCGACCCGGTTAGCGGGCAGTTTCTTCTAAGGATATTTGTTTTTATTATTCCGTATTGCATTTTTTCTATCAGTTATGGATTGTTAAATATAAAAAATGCTTTTTTTAAGGATCTAATGCCTAAGCCTAAGAACATCTGAATGTATAGGCGATAATTCAATATATTGTGTGCGTTTGTATTGAAAGCGTTTAGTTCAGTTATGTAGGTGCTTCGGGACATCAAAATCCTAGATACTAAGAGCCGTTGACTGAGCGTGTTTCAGAATACCGTCCGAAAGCCTGTATTATTTTCACAAGAGGACTGCGCCGAATACATGAATCGACTGCTACACTAGACATATTGATCGGCTAACAGAATGCTAATTCCGTGTTCAATTCCTCGTAATAGGCTTACGTTATACTGACTCACAAGGATCCCTGAAGTCTTCCGGACACAAAAACTAGGGGTGACCTCATGAGAGTACACGTTGCGACTCCGCCTTCCGGTTATGAACATATTGTTGACAGATGTCGGAGTGCACGATGGGAACGGGAATATGGTAAAACCATTGGTTGGCTTCTCGCGTAGAGACTATCAGAGACATCGAGACTGCAGGATCGCTTCCGCGCAGGCTAATAAGTAGAACACTTAGAACACAGATCATGTAGGACGGTCAGTTTAGATGAACTCCCGAGGTAAGCAATCTTTCACCGATGTTAGTAGCAACTCCGTCCTCGATCAAGGTCAATTACCATCAGCGGTCTAAACCCTACAGAACGCTTTTATAAGATTTATAATATTGCCTGTTTCACTTCAACAACGGTGATATTTTTCTCAAGTTAAATTAAGTATCATCTACTAATGTAATATATCACGGCAGTAATGTGCTATCTATAAGGCTATCGCTAGGTAGCATTAGGTGTTTAGTATCTAGTTGTGCGTCAATATTCGTATGTAGTATGGGTTGATGACAAGAAATTTACTAGTCGTTGTGATATTGGAATCAAGAAATATAGCTCAGTGAAGATGACTTGTTACGGCACGTGTTCAGAAAGTAGCAGTAGTGAGTCGTTGTAAAACGCTTCCATTCATAAACGAGGTTTGGTGGGTGCATGTAATCACTTTTTGATCTTTGTGTTAGACGAGGACTGTGTTGGTTGTCAGCTACAGGTCGAGTAAGTGGCGAGTCTTGGGACCTCGGACGTTGGTTCGAAGCTCCAACGGCCTGTGGGTTGTTCCTTTGAGACATACTGCACAATTAGTGATTTCTTGGTTATAAGATAGTCATCACCCGGTCCGTCGACGCTGTCAAGTCCCATAGAATTCAGCGGGTCAACCCACGACGCTTTCATAAATTTTTAAATGCTGTTACTTCAGAACGGGAATTTGTAAGTATAAATTAAGTATATACATATATTGTGGCATGATTGTGACGTAGTATATCTGCGATATGGTAGCAAAGTTATTAAGACAACTAGGTTAGGTGGGGAGGTTCTGAGTGGCGTTAGTTATTTTATTTTCTGCAGTCACCTGTGGGTTGAAGCACTAATTGACCCGCATTTATGCCCGGTCGAACAACAATTCCGTCAGTGAAGGCACTGTTCCTGCATATGTTTAGGACCCTGCGACCTGGTAAGGTGTGTTGGCCGGGACGTATAGCCAGTTGGGAAGTCAGTGTTGTAATACGATAACCGCCACTTTTTCTAGTCTGATAAATCAGGGGTGCGTTATCTTGGAACAAGAGGATACAGCCAGTGCATGGACATACCGCATGATCACTTTTGGATCTATGTTGTTAGCACCCGGACCGGATAGCTGACGCATAGACTGGAGTAGGATGTGACGGTGGATGTCATGATTAGTTTCTGTCAGTTCGATAGACGGTGGGACAGGTGCAGTGTCCAGTTGGATTGTGTGCAGGTGGAAGTGAGTGTTGGCAGGTGCGCATGACGATCCGTTCACACACACACACAAAACACAACACACACACACGCTCAAGATATGATGGATTACATCACGCAGAAGTGCAAGGACGCAGCAAACAAATTTGTCCCAGTCCAAAAGGAAAACAGAGAAATGAAAATGAGAAACCCATGGTTTAATCAGAGATGTAAGCTAGCTAAGCAGCAAAGTAAAAGGGCATGGAGAAACTATAGGAAAAACAGGACTCTGGAGAGCAGAGAAAGATACCAGAACGCCAGGAATGAATATGTCAGGATGAGAAGAGAGGCGGAAAGACAATACGAAAATGATATCGCAAGCAAGGCAAAGACTCAGCCTAATTGCTGCATAGCCACATCAGGAGAAAAACAACAGTAAAGGAACAGGTTATGAAACTGAGGATAGGGGCGGAAGGATTCACTACAAATGACAAGGAAGTGTGTGAGGAGTTGAATAAGAAATTCCAGGAGGTCTTCACCTTCGAGCAAGGAGAAATTCCAGAGGTAAGAGAGGGAATAGCTAACCAGGAACCACTGGAAGACTTTGAGATTACCAGCGGGGAAGTAAGGAAGTGTTTACTAGAGTTGGATGTGACAAAGGCTATAGGCCCAGATGGAATCTCCCCATGGGTTCTAAAGGAAGGAGCAAGAAACTGTGCCTACCACTCTCCATTGTGTATAACAAGTCACTGGCAACAGGGGAACTGCCAGATATTTGGAAAGCAGCTAACGTAGTCCCGATATACAAGAAAGGGGATAGACAGGAGGCACTGAACTACAGGCCAGTGTCCCTAACCTGCATACCATGCAAGCTGATGGAGAAGATTGTGCGAAAAAAACTAGTGGAGCATCTGGAGCGAAGGAACTTTGTAACACAGCACCAACATGGGTTCAGGGATGGCAGGTCCTGCCTCACAGGGTTACTTGAATTCTACGACCAGGCAACAAAACGAAGGCAAGAAAGAGAAGGGTGGGCAGACTGCATATTTTTAGATTGTCAAAAAGCCTTTGATACAGTGCCACACAAGAGGCTAGTGCGAAAGTTGGAGATGCAGGCTGGAGTGAAAGGGAAGGTACTCCGGTGGATAGAGGAGTACCTAAGCAACAGGAGACAACGAGTCTGTGTGAGGGGTGAAGTCTCAGATTGGCGAGACGTTACAAGTGGAGTCCCGCAGGGGTCAGTCCTTGGACCTATACTGTTTCTGGTATATGTAAATGATCTCCCAGAGGGTATAGATTCGTTCCTCTCAATGTTTGCCGACGATGCAAAAATTATGAGGAGGATTGAAACAGAGGATGATAGTAGGAGGCTACAAGATGACCTAGATAGACTGAGTGAATGGTCCAACAAATGGCTGTTGAAGTTCAACCCAAGTAAATGCAAAGTAATGAAACTAGGCAGTGGATACAGGAGGCCAGACACAGGATACAGAATAGGGGATGAAGTACTTAATGAAACAGACAGAGAGAAAATCTAGGAGTTGATATCACACCAAACCTGTCTCCTGAAGCCCACATAAAGAGAATAACGTCTGCGGCATATGCGAGGCTGGCTAACATCAGAACGGCGTTCAGGAACCTGTGTAAGGAATCATTCAGAATCTTGTACACCACATATGTAAGACCAATCCTGGAGTACGCGGCCCCAGCATGGAGCCCGTACCTTGTCAAGCACAAGACGAAGCTGGAAAAAGTCCAAAGGTATGCTACTAGACTAGTCCCAGAACTAAGAGGCATGAGTTATGAGGAAAGGCTGCGGGAAATGCAACTTACGACACTGGAAGACAGAAGAGTAAGGGGGGACATGATCACAACCTACAAAATCCTCAGGGGAATTGACCGGGTAAACAAGGATGAACTATTCAACACTGGAGGGGCGCGAACAAGGGGACACAGGTGGAAGCTGAGTACCCAAATGAGCCACAGAGACATTAGAAAGAACTTTTTCAGTGTCAGAGTAGTTAGTAAATGGAATGCACTAGGCAGTGATGTGGTGGAGGCTGACTCCATACACAGTTTCAAATGTAGATATGATAGAGCCCAGTAGGCTCAGGAAACTGTACACCAGTTGATTGACAGTTGAGAGGCGGGACCAAAGAGCCAAAGCTCAACCCCCGCAAGCACAATTAGGTGAGTACAATTAGGTGAGTACACACACACACTAGGTCTTCTTGAGGCTTCAAGAAGACCGGACAAGCTGAAGGAATGGTCAAACAAATTGTTGTTAGAGTTTAAACCAAGCAAATGTAATGTAATGAAGATAGGTAGGGAGCAGGAGGCCAGATACAAGGTATCATCTTGGAGATGAAATTCTTCAAAAGTCAGAGAGAGAAAAAGACTTGGAGTTGATATCCTGCCAGACCTGTCCCCTGCAGCCCATATCAAGAGGATAACATCAGTGGCATATGCCAGGCTGGCCAACATAAGAACGGCATTCAGAAACTCGTGTAAGGAATCATTCAGAACTTTGTATACCACATATGTTAGACCAATCCTGGAGTATGGAGCCTCAGCATGGAATCCATATCTAGTCATGGATAAGACTAAACTGGAAAAAGTTCAAAGGTTTGCCACCAGACTAGTACCCGAGCTGAGAGGTATGAGCTACGAGGAGAGACTACGGGAATTAACCTCACTTCGCTGGAAGACAGAAGGGTTAGTGGGACATGATCACCACATTCAAGATTCTCAAGGGAATGGATAGGGTAGATGAAGACAGGCAATTTAACATAAGGGGCACACGCACTAGGGGACACGGACTAGGTGGAAACTGAGTGCCCAAATGTGCTATAAAGACATTATAAAGAACATTTTTAGTGTCGTGGTTGATGAATGGAATGCATTAGGAAGTGATGTGGTGGAGGCTGACTCCATACACAGTTTCAAATGTAAATATGATAGAGCCTAGTAGGCTCAGGAATCTCTTCACCAATTAATTAACGGTTGAGAGGCGGGACCAAGAGCCAGAGCTCAACCCCCGCAAGCACAATTAGGTGAGTACAATTAGGTGAGTACACACACAAGCTTATAAACATACGAGAATTAATGACACAAGACAGATTAATAAAGCGCCGAAGGTGACCCTGTTTCTCCCAAGCTATTTACAGCAATACTAGAAGACTTTCTCTAAAAGTCTGAAGGTGCTAGTGACAGTATACGCTGAAATAACTCCTTAAGAATTATGTTGATATAGGAAGTCAGTATATTTCCATTTCAATTTTACTGTATGAAGATTTGTTTTTCTTCCAGTTGCTTAGCAGTGTCTTTGTTTGCGTTTTGCAAACACAAAATCCCTCATTCTATAATGATGGGAGGGGGGGGGGGGTGTAAAGCTGTCTACCCGCCACTTTGACGACCTCACAACATCCGTGAAGTCACTGTGTCGAGCATAGTGCTCTACTCAGTAGTCGATAGATCACTGATCGATCGACCATGCTATGCTGTAGTGGTCGTCAGATTTGCATGCGATGGAGTCCTCCTCCATGTGAGGGAGGGAGAGTTCTTACCCGTCCACCATGTGAGGGAGGGAGTGTTCTTACCCGTCCACCATGTGAGGGAGGGAGTGTTCTTACCCGTCCACCATGTGAGGGAGGGAGTGTTCTTACCCGTCCACCATGTGAGGGAGGGAGTGTTCTTACCCGTCCACCATGTGAGGGAGGGAGTGTTCTCACCCGTCCACCATGTGAGGGAGGGAGTGTTCTTACCTGTCCACCATGTGAGGGAGGGAGTGTTCTTACCCGTCCACCGTGTGAGGGAGGGAGTGTTCTTACCCGTCCACCATGTGAGGGAGGGAGTGTTCTTACCCGTCCACCATGTGAGGGAGGGAGTGTTCTTACCTGTCCACCATGTGAGGGAGGGAGTGTTCTTACCCGTCCACCATGTGAGGGAGGGAGTGTTCTCACCCGTCCACCGTGTGAGGGAGGGAGTGTTCTAACCGTCCACCATGTGAGGGAGGGAGTGTTCTTACCTGTCCACCATGTGAGGGAGGGAGTGTTCTTACCCGTCCACCATGTGAGGGAGGGAGTGTTCTCACCCGTCCACCATGTGAGGGAGGGAGTGTTCTTACCGTCCACCGTGTGAGGGAGGGAGTGTTCTTACCGTCCACCATGTGAGGGAGGGAGTGTTCTCACCCGTCCACCATGTGAGGGAGGGAGTGTTCTTACCGTCCACCGTGTGAGGGAGGGAGTGTTCTTACCGTCCACCATGTGAGGGAGGGAGTGTTCTCACCCGTCCACCATGTGAGGGAGGGAGTGTTCTTACCGTCCACCGTGTGAGGGAGGGAGTGTTCTTACCGTCCACCATGTGAGGGAGGGAGTGTTCTCACCCGTCCACCATGTGAGGGAGGGAGTGTTCTTACCGTCCACCGTGTGAGGGAGGGAGTTTCTTACCGTCCACCATGTGAGGGAGGGAGTGTTCTCACCCGTCCACCATGTGAGGGAGGGAGTGTTCTCACCCGTCCCCTACGAGAGACAGCGCCGTGCCACGAACTGTTTGGCTGAGGAACCAGAAAGCTTCACAAGCCACCTGTCTGTGGTACTAGAAATATTCGCGAGCATTTTGCAACGCAGTTGAGAACAGAAACATGGCGGCAGTGCTGAGAGAAAATATGTTAACACGGAGAATGAAAAGTTTGGAATCCAAGAATTAAAACAACAAACGCTGATTTTACCATCAGTCAAATGCCCAACTCTTGTTTGAGTACCAGTGTAGAATTCCTGAAAAGAATCTTAAGAGTTCTCTACAAATTTATAAGAACTCTTATACTAGCGTCCTCTTATACAAGTTGATTAGAACCTGAATTTGCTACAAATGAAGACCGAGCCATCGGAATAAGGTCACCGATAACAGTGCTAGGAACACTATTTGAAGGACAATGTTTGGCTATTGATAAGCATCACGAGTGTTAAGATGTTTTCTAGTCAGCGGAGCTTGATGAGAACAACTAGCATCTGATGAGTCTACCACCACTTGATCATTCTATGTACACCCACTTGAATGCAAGAGCAAAGGGATCGTAACTCCTTCTCTTGCACGTTTTTTACGTATCTTCTTGCAACACTGTAAATATAAAAGTAAAAAAAAAAAAGTTATTTTTGATACGAATTTTTGAAATTTTTATAATCACACTTTAGTTAGTTCCTACATCCTTAAATGATGTAGAGGCTGAGCGAGACACTACATATCAAAAAGTCAACACCAACAATCAACAGCCAACTAATGCACAACTATATTCTACCCACTTCAAGACCCCGAGCCAATATGGAAGCAGGAAGAGGAAGAATGGGCCAATGGGACTTCTGCAGTTACTTCCATTCTTATGTTCTCATCCCATTGTTTCGTGTTCTATCTTATGTTTCACCTAACCAAAACTTCTTTGTCATATCACCTCACCCAAAAACTAATATTAGTATGAATGTATTTTGTGTGTATATTAGGCATTTGAAAATATAATAAGGAATTACGAAACGCTTTTAGGCGTCAGTCTAGGAATAAAACAAAAAATGAACTAGGAATAAAACAAATGAACAAAATTCATTCTAGAAAGAATGAATTTTGGAGAGTTACTTTATTAATTACCCTCGACAGTGAAGAAGAACGTAAGAATATTCGTGTTAGAATTATTAATCTTACCCTTTCGGTCATATTCAACAACATATGTTAACAAGAAAGATTGCTACCAATATATATATATATATATATATATATATATATATATATATATATATATATATATATATATATATATATATATATAAGCAACTATATTCTACAACTATATTCTATAACTATATTATATTCTATATTCAGCAACTATATATATTCAGCAACTATATTCTATAACTATATTCTATATTGCATACATATATATATATATATATATATATATATATATATATATATATATATATATATATATATATATATATATATTCAAACAAGCCTGAATGGTCCCCAGGACTAGATACAACTGAAAACTTACTTCTGGGGTGTGAGTCACTTCGTAGTCACTTCTGGGGTGTGAGTTTTCAGATATATATATATATATATATATATATATATATATATATATATATATATATATATATATATATATATATGTTGCATATTGTCTTGGGGACCATTCAAGCTTGTTCGCATATATATATATTATATAATAGATATATATATATATATATATATTATATATATATATATATATATATCTATATATATATATATATATTATATATATATAAATAGAGAGAGAGAGAGAGAGAGAGAGAGAGAGATTGGAGAGAGATAGAGAGAGAGAGAGAGAGAGAGAGAGAGAGAGAGAGAGAGAGAGAGAGAGAAATACATCGGAAAGGGAGGGGGGGGCGGAAGGGATTACGACTTCTGGCTGGGTGAAGGGGTCCTATAGGTAATATGGGTCCTTTTCCTCCACTCCTCTACAATCTGACGCCAAGGCCTCAGAGATCACTGACAGGCATTTCCAGCCTTCCTATCCAGTCTTCAACCGCCTGTCTCTTCGTCATTTCTCTACCTCCCTGACTCTTCTCAATCCACCGTGACGATAAACTTTCGACCCCATCTTCGTTATCAGCCCTTCGCTTTAGTATCTTGGTGCTCCCAGACAAATATACGTCCAGGCCGATATTCCTCCTTGTCCCGGCCGTCTTGGTAGCGTCCGCTCTCGTTCTTCCTCCCCGCCCGAGATTGTGGAGGGTGTCAAACATACATTGCTTCTGGCACGCCTGTGTCTCACAGTCTGAAATGTAAGTCTGGTTCCCTCTCCCTCTTTCTTCCCTGCAGGGAAGAAGTCCTCATTCTTTACCCTAAATTTGCGACCGTCTTTGTTCTTGTATCTCCCATCATGGTAGTGAAGTCATCTAACCCAGCTCATAAGTTCATGAAGCCCTAGTTCCTACCCCTGATGCTGTCCCTGATCCAGTTCATACTGCCGTTTCTGTCCTTACTCATCCTCATTTCCTCATGCCCTCTGGGGCAATGATCTGGTATATACCCAAGACCGTCTTCTAGAAACTTTTGTCGTCTGTTCTCAATTTTCCTTCATGGATTTCGGTGAACCAACTCATGTTGACTCGTTCCCTCGCACCCACTGTATCACTGTATTGATCTTGCTCTCTCTCTACTCCTTTCTCAGTTACATAGACAGGACATGGAAGGTCCTCGATGACTTCCATAACAGTAACCATTTTCCTTTCCTCGAATCCATCTATTCTATCCACTCTTCCCTCTCTTTTCCTCAGGGACAGTTTAATAAGATGGACTGGAATCTTTTCTCTCTCCACTCTCTTCTTCCCTACTTGTTCAATCTGCCACTCCCTCGAGTCCTACTTCAATTTCACAACACATAATTAGACACTCGGAAGCAAGTCGTGTATCATCCCCCTCCTGTCCCTCTGCTAAACTCTTGACGTTGATCTTTGACACTCGGTTGTTTTGATCACCTCTGAGTTGGACGCTCTATGGCCATTATCTTACTTAAAGTCTTGTCCCATACTTCTTGGGTAGCAGATAGACGCACACTCCTCTATTTGCACTCCTCTCACGCTGCCAAAACTCGATAATAACTGCCTCTCCTCCTCCATGGACTCATCGTCGCCCTGATGCCTCGCACCACATTGGGTTGCGCCTCAGAAATTTCGTCTTTCGTTCATCCCTACCCAGAGCTTGTATTTCAAAACCAATATCCTGTCTCTACAGGATCATTATGATTGCTACCACAGGGACATCACATGGTCCCTGAAACAACGCCACTCTCGTGTATGCCGTGCTGTGCTGCTACATCCCAGATGGGCCGTGTTCTCTTTCATCACCATGCTTTTTCAGTAAGGGGCCTCCCTTGATTGATTGCTTCTCAGTTTACGGTTGCAATATGTTGCTGTACGTTCCAGCCTTTCCCCCAAAGTGGTCCCATTTGCAACGTTTCGGAAGGCCTTGACTTACATTCTGCTATTTTGAAACGCGTTTTCCTTGAACACTTAAGTTTGCACTCACACTCCATTGCACTATTCACAGATAGGTCTAAGTCTGCTTACGGTGTTGACTACTCTCTTGTCTTTCATGAGCAAACCTATTATGTGCTGCATATCCCAGGAGACTAGCACCTTTATGGCAGAACTCTATCACTTTAACTCAACTCATTGACACATAATGGAATGACGCCCTACTTATTATATGAACAATTTTGTCCCACGTACTGTCGTGCACCTTCTTGTAGATTGCTCCAATTTTCTGGACAATCGTATGTGCTGCTTTCCTAATGTCCCTCGGATTACTTTATCCTTGGAGAGGATCCTTTGTGGAATCCGATATCTTTGATATCGCGCGAGTTCTACTTTTTCTTCTCTTATTAGCATCCTGAATGATATTTAGTGGCTATTTAATTTCCAACGACACTGATGATGCTATATTTTCCTTGATTGATGCCTTCATAGGATAATAACTTATTTCTTGGATTCCAGTAGTGCCAAAATAAACACTTGGCATTAGACATAAGCTATATAAATATCACTGAAGTCACTAGTCATTGATTATAACTGTCACTGAGCTATTCAAAGTATTCAAAACGTTACCATGGTCATCTGCGTTCAAAGGACGGTGCCACACGACTATCAGCTGGGTCGTTGACCCCATTTTCTGGGTCCTGGGCAGTCATCACCAGCCATATCACCAGTCTATCACTCATTCTTGCTAGCTAGTATTGACACTCTGTCTTCTTGAGAAGGTTTGTACTGCTTCTTCCACTCTTGATTCTTTGTTCTTCCTGCTCAAGTAACATGTTTTGGAGAATTCCACTAAGATGGGAAATGGCAGCCAACGCGCTTCCACTATTTTTATTGGCGAAGGTAAGTTAATTAACAGGAGAAAACCATTACGACTATAGAGAACTAGGGTGGACGTGAGTTTCATGTTATCACTGTAGTCTACCTGGGCGACGCCAGACTTCTAACTGAGAATATCATCCCTGTGATGTCACCATTGACAAAACATCATCACTTTCCAGAATTTGGTGCAATTTGTCCCAAAATTGCAAAGAAGAACAACTGCGTACTGAAGCGAAAGATGCAAAAGGAAATGCAAAATAGAACCAGTGAGGAGTAGAGGTACCATAGGCACAATAAGAGACCACTGCCTGAACGTCAGAGGTTCATGGCTATTCAATACCCTCCTAACAATCATTGGAAAGATAACCAGATCATAGGTGGATATCTTAAAGAAACATTTAGATAATTTCTTGCAAGTGTTGGACCAACCAGGCACATGCCCGGTTGGTCCGTCATACGTGAGCCTGCGGGATGCTCCAAGCAACAGCCTGTTGGACCAAGTTACTACGAGTCGAGCCTGGCCCCAGACCGAGCTTGGGAAATAGAAGGATTCACAACCACATCAATATATGATCAAGGCGAGGTATGGCTCCACTTCCTCATCGTGGCTCCACTTCCTCATCGTGGCTCCACTTCCTCATCGTGGCTCCACTTCCTCACCGTGGCTCCACTTCCTCATCGTGGCTCCACTTCCTCATCGTGGCTCCACTTCCTCATCGTGGCTCCACTTCCTCACCGTGGCTCCACTTCCTCATCGTGGCTCCACTTCCTCATCGTGGCTCCACTTCCTCACCGTGGCTCCACTTCCTCATCGTGGCTCCACTTCCTCATCGTGGCTCCACTTCCTCACCGTGGCTCCACTTCCTCATCGTGGCTCCACTTCCTCATCGTGGCTCCACTTCCTTATCGTGGCTCCACTTCCTCATCGTGGCTCCACTTCCTCATCGTGGCTCCACTTCCTCATCGTGGCTCCACTTCCTCACCGTGGCTCCACTTCCTCATCGTGACTCCACTTCCTCACCATGGCTCCACTTCCTCACCATGGCTCCACTTCCTCACCATGGCTCCACTTCCTCATCGTGGCTCCACTTCCTCACCGTGGCTCCACTTCCTCATCGTGGCTCCACTTCCTCATCGTGGCTCCACTTCCTCATCGTGGCTCCACTTCCTCACCGTGGCTCCACTTCCTCACCATGGCTCCACTTCCTCATCGTGGCAGCTCCGAGTTCTTCCGCAACGTTACTATGAAAGTTTTGGCAATTTATGTCCCAGAGTACATTTGGAAATTGAATTCCTGCCGGCGCTACATTAATGAGCATTTTCTGGCAGGACAGCATTTGGCTTCAACGTCTTCAGTAAAAAAAGGATTACAGTAATAAAAATAATAATTTACTACATAATTATGTCTTATGTTTAATTCTGCAGATTTCGTTGTGGGCAAGGTGGTCATGGAATGCTGATAAATATATGAGTGGAGACTGTTCCACTGTCATGTTCCACTGTCATGTTCCACTGTCATGTTCCACTGTCATGTTCCACTGTCATGTTCCACTGTCATGTTCTACTGTCATGTTCCACTGTCATGTTCCACTGTCTTGTTCCACTGTCATGTAAATGACGACCACGTCCCGGATGGTAAGAACTTGACCTTCCCCCCAACCCCCCATCACCCACACCGCCTGGCATGTCTAGACAAATGACGTTGATGTAACAATGGGTCAGCTAAGGTAACTTTGAACCTACGTTCATTAAACGTTTTTGGAGCGTGTTTCGCCAGCTGGTATATATATATATATATATATATATATTTATATATATATATATATATATATATATATATATATATATATATATATATATATATATATATATATATATATATGTCCCAAAGGTAACAGAAGGTAACTAAGGAATTATGGTAACTGCAGAAGGCCTGTTGGCCCACACTTCCTCTTGCTGCTTTCATATTGGTTCGGGGTCTTGAAGTGGGTAGAATGTAGTGGTGCATTAATTGGCTGTTGATTGCTGGTGTTGACTTTTTGATGTGTAGTGCCTCGCTGATGTCAAGCCGCCTGCTATCGCTGTACCTATTGATGATTTCTGTGTTGCTTGTTAAGACTTCTCTGGTGATGGTCTGGTTGTGAGAAGAGATTATATGTTCCTTGATGGAGCCCTGTTGTTTATGCATTATTAATCGCCTGGAAAGAGACGTTGTTGTCTTGACTATATACTGAGTTCTTTGGGGCTTACAGTCCCCATATGGGAATTTAAAGGCATAGACGACGTTGGTCTCCTTTAAGGCGTTCTGTTTGGTATTTGTAGAGGTTTTCATGAGTAGATTTCCCGTTTTATTGGTTTTATAATAAATTGTCAATTGTATTTTCTGATTTTTGTCTGTAGGGATAACGTTCCTATCAACAATATCTTTCAGGACCTTTCCTCTGTTTTATGAGCAGTCGAAAAGAAGTTCCTGTAAAATAGTCTAATAGGGGGTACAAGTGTTCTGTTGGTTGACTCTTCCGAGGTTGCATGGCGTTTCACCTTTATATTTATGATGTCTTCAACGAAACTGTTAGAGAAGCCGTTGTAGACTAGAACCTGCCTTACCCTACAGAGTTCTTCATCGACTTGCTTCCATTCTGAGCTGTGGCTGAGAGCACGGTCGACGTAAGCGTTGACAACACTCCTCTTGTACCTGTCTGGACAGTCACTCTTGGCATTGAGGCACATTCCTATGTTGGTTTCCTTAGTGTAGACTGCAGTGTGGAAGCGTCCGCTCTTTTCCGTGACTGTTACATCCAGAAGGGCAGCTTCCCATTATTTTCCATCTTGTAAGTGAACCTCAACACAGAATTCCACTCAAATGCCTCCTTCAGCTGTTGCAGACCTCTGACATCAGGTACCTGCATAAAAATGTCGTCAACATACCTGCATTTATGGCGGGTTTCAAGCCCATGTCAACTAAGACCCTATGCTCGATGGTGCTCATGTAGAAGTTCGCAAACAGGACATCTAGGGGAGAACCCATGGCGACCCCCATCTACTTGCTTATACATGTGCCTATTCGGGCTCAAGAAGGGTGCCTCTTTAGTACAGGCTTGGAGTAGTTTCCTCAGTGTGTTTTCTGGCATGTCAAGAGGAGTGCAAGCTGGGTCACGATACACTCTGTCTGCTATCATCCCGATTGTTTCGTCTACCGGCACGTTGGTAAATAGTGACTCTACATCCAATTTTACATCCCTTTTAGCCTGAAGTCTCCCAAGGAATTTGTTGACCTACTGCGGGGAGTGCAGGCCACGGGAATAGGAGCCTCATTGGATGTAGAGTCACTATTTACCAACGTTCCTGTGAACGAAACAATCGGGATGATAGCAGACAGAGTGTATCGTGACCCGGCTTGCACTCCTCTTGACATGCCAGAAAACACACTGAGGAAACTACTCCAAGCTTGCACTAAAGAGGCACCCCGTATTAGACTGTTTTACAGGAACTTCTTTTCAACGGGTCATAAAACGGAGGAAGTGTCCTGAAAGATATCATTGACAGGAACATTATCCCCACAGACACCAGTCAGAAGATACAATTAACAATTTACTACAAAAACAAGAAGACGGCCAAACTACTTATGAGGAATTCTCCAGACACCAAACTGAATGCCTTGAAAGAAATCAACGTCGTCTATGTTTTCACTTGCCTACTTGGGGACTGTCAGCCCGAAGATCTACAGTATATAGGCAAGACAACAACGTCTCTTTCTTAGCGACTAACAATGCACAAACAACAGGGCTCCAACAAGGAACATATAATCTCCTCATACAACCAGACCAGCACCAGAGAAATCTTAACAAGCAACACAGAAATTATCGACAGATACAACGACAACAGGAGACTCGACATCAGCGAGGCCCTACACATCATAAAGTCAAAACCAACAATCAACAGCCAATTAACACATAACAACATTCTACTCACTTCAAGACCCCGAACCAACACAGAAACCGTTGATGCAAGAACATAGAACACGCGGTACCGTTAATATCCATATACCATTCATCCACTTGTTCATGAATACAACCTAACAACGACAACAATCGATTTATGATGCATTTCTTTAATTACGACCATACTTGGTGACAGGCGTCGTTAATTACGACCATACTTCGTGACAAGGCGTCGTTAATTACGACCATACTTCGTGACAAGGCGTCGTTAATTACGACCATACTTCGTGACAGGCGTCGTTAATTACGACCATACTTCGTGACAAGGCGTCGTTAATTACGACCATACTTCGTGACAAGGCGTCGTTAATTACGACCATACTTCGTGACAAGGCGTCGTTAATTACGACCATACTTGGTGACAGGCGTCGTTAATTACGACCATACTTGGTGACAGGCGTCGTCGCTGTCATTAGCGAGCCCCGCACGACCTACGGCCACACATCCCCTCGCAGACACACAAGTGGGACCCGTATAGCAACAACATTTCCTTATGTTGCGGCTGAATAACATTGTACTTGTGATCATTTATCGCCTCACTCTGGACCAAATCTTATTACACTTAGAAGAGATATGAACTGATCCAGCACTCAGTAAAGACGTGACATAAACCCAACGTTGGTTTTACTATTCGCACGTTGTTGGAATGTTTTAATAATGTTGTTTTAATGTACATTGAGTGGTTTGCTGGGATAAGGCTCAGCATCGACAAATATTTATGAAATACTAAAGAGGGGGGGGGGGCGACCGTGGGCAAAGAGTGGAAAACCCCCCCCCCCCCCACTTGTGTCGATCACTTGCCCAGGGCATCTTCACACTCCCTCCAATATTCCCTCTCTCACCTCCTCATCCCTTCCAACATTCACCTTTCTCCTGATGCTCCTCACACACCTTCCCCATCACACCTCATCACTGTAACCATTTTCTCAACACTGTTCTTCATCTGCGTAAACACCTTCACATAATTCCCATCTTAAGTTCCACACTCGCCGTCTCCATTGACACATACTTTACCCATATCCATAAATCACTGCGACCATTTTCACAACACACTGTCTATATCACTGAGGTCAAATGGTTGTGACCAGAATGCAAATTTATCATCTGAATATTTGTTTTGTAATTAAAAACACGATAACATTTAAGTGAATACTAATTTCTACAGGCTTTCGGTTGGACTTTTCTTATCCATTTACTTCGTGAAGGGAAATGTGGCAGCTGATTGACTCCCCCTTCATGGGTGGCAAAGGGCCGATCCGGACCGCTCTGTGAGACTTAAAATGATTACTAATTATTATGAAAAGTAGCATGAGGCTAGTCCGAAGGTTCTGGCTTACGCTTACGACCTATGACAGACAAGCAGGCTGTTTTTATCTGTCTGTCTTTCTGTCTCTCTCTCTCTCTCTCTCTCTCTCTCTCTCTCTCTCTCTCTCTCTCTCTCTCTCTCTCTCTCTCTCTCTCTCTCTCTCTCTCTCTCTCTCTATTTAGCGAGGCTTGCCCTAAGCGTCTCCCCCTCTTCCCCATCCTTGAACTGACATTCACTTATATACATAAACTCCAACAACTTGGGATGGACGGTAGAGCGACGGTCTCGCTTCATGCAGGTCGGCGTTCAATCCCCGACAGTTCAGGTGGTTGGGTACCATTCTTTTCCCTCGTTCCATCCCAAATTCTTATTCTGACCCCTTCCCAGTGCTATATAGTCGTACTGGCTTGGCGCTTTCCCCTGCAAATTCCCTCCCTCCAACTCATAAGGATTTAAAAATCATTCTATTTACCTAGGCTGTAGGAGTCTCGAACCCTGGACCCCACGCATGTGAGGCCGCCTCGACTGGGATGTGAGCCGTCTTAATGTGGAAAGTTCGAGTCTCCTACAGCCCAATTGAATGGCATGTTTATATCCACGGAAGTGTGGATGACAATTTATATTTACAAATCATATTTCACTAAAAATATCACATGAAATAGGTCCATATATCGAGATGGTGTCGCTGATTTGATTATATATCAACAGGGTTAAGGCTATAGTGCTTTTGCTTTGCCCATATATCAACCAATTACAGCCTTGCATTGTCCGAGCAGCACCGAGATGTCTTACGAATAACTTCCAAATGTCTTCGTTGTGGAAGAATCATGTGTGAGTCGAGACAATGAGTGGCTGTGAATTAAGAGGGTCGTGTGTCGAGTCTTCGGGCGGTGGAAATATTCCTTTGAAGGTGAGAGAGTAGTCAATGGGAGGGGGAGGGGAGGTGTCACGTTCCTCTCTTGCAACGATGACAAGGAAACCTCGAATCATATAAGGAAGCTCCAAGTCACTATTGGTGACTCTCGCGACAGTCGTCTCATGATCGACCTGCTTCCTTCTCGTAGACTCTTCAGTCTTCAGAACAGCCTCAGACGCTAGGTGAACACCACCACACAGAACATCCTGTGTACTTGCTACTTCAACCAGTGGCGACCTTTGAACTTAACCCTGAGCAGCAATGGAGTTTTAATGTAACCACTGCATCACAGGAGAGGTTATGGACTCCCACTGTCTTACCAGCAACTTACTGTATACTCTTTCATAGAGTGAGCCATTTGTATTGCACTCTGGGTCTCAACCAGTCCCGGGAACTAGCCTATTATCCAGAGTTATACTCACACTTGGAGATAGAATCCGATGCTCAAGACGTAACTCAGTGAAGCCTCCTTCCACATTGCTTCCACAGCGTGTATGCAAAGTGAAATCAGAGCTAGATGACCAATTAGGGGTATAGTGGGAAAATCCTACATCAAAATTCGGTCTAAGTGAAACATTCTAGGACCATGGTAAGATAAAAGGTAGATATGGGTACAAATTATTGATTTGTAATGATTATTAAGATCAGAGAAAATTTAAAGAAGCACGCCAAGGGACTTACCTGTTATGTTCTTTGGAACTGAAGTGTTTCAGTGACGAATACGAAGGTCCAGCACATCGTTTTAAAATGACAGTACTTTTAGTAACTATTTCGTCGAAAGTACCAAAATGTAGTGACCGACCAACAAGACTGTGGCGTCTTGCATTATTGAATTTGGCCAAATGGGAAACTTTTATTTTAACTTCGACATTAATATACTGTAGAAACTAACGTAACCTACGTAACCGAAGTCTTCAAGATACACTTAGACAGGTCCTTATAAAAAGTGCCCGACCAACCAGGCTGTAGTTGAGATGTGAGCCTGCAGGCCGCTCCAAGCAACAGCCTGATGGATCCCGTTATCACAAATCGAGCATGGCCTCAGGCTGGGCTCTGGGAGTACAAGAACTCCCGGTATGCTGAAGGTATAACCTAACGTAACCTCTCTTAGTAGTTCTAGGCCTAATCCGCACTATGTGATCAATATAGATCAATTATATGCTCTAATATGTTTACGAATATTTAAGTTTTAAGTTTGATATTAGGCTATACTATATTTTTCCGGACTCAATAAAATTTTAGGTGCAAAAAGTTAATATTTTGTGATCCATCCCCACATTAAGGTACATTCAAGCACATTCTTACTATAAATACAACCATTTCAGGGGGACGAGTCGCTGAGGTCCTAAAATAATCTACGGATTAAGGTGTCAGGAAATCGATGGTGCTGAGACCGCGGCCCTCAAACCTGCAACATGATTTCCGCATAAGGAAAAAGAATTATCAGGAGAAAGTTACAAGCCATTACGAATTTATAGCACTTGGAAGGGGTCAGGATAAGGACTTGGGATGGGACGGGGAAAAGGAATGGTGCCCAACCACTTGAGGGACTGAATGCCGACCAGAAATAAAGCGAGACCGTCGCTTTACCGTCCAGCCCAAATGGATTTGAACCGCATGAAAGAAAGGAAACTTTTGACTGGTAATCACAAATATTACCACTGGTATCATTTTAGTTATAATTATTTATGTAGCGTTGTTATTCGTTCTTATTCACTATGTCCGTTCATTACAAGGAATGTTAAACAGCTCTGAAGCTAAAGAGCCGCTGTGGTAAAGAGAAGTGAGTATGTGACGTTAAACCCCTTCCCCCCCCCCCTGTCTAGGTCTAATATATGATAAATAAAGAGAAATGGCGGAATCAAATGATGAAATAAGAGGTTAAAAACTGAATATTTAACTAAAAGGAAGTGAAAATTGAGGAGCAAGATATAAGACTTTATTAGAGTGTTGCAAATAATCAGAGCTCAAAATATTGCAGTGTTCTTTTACATTTTCTTGCTCACGGAAAAAATCTTTTAACATCATAACCCGAGATGAAAATTCGGATCAACATGTGCACACAGTTGATCAAAATATTTGGAGTTTGACTGCATAAATTATTTACGTTATGGCTGCTGGTAATATGAGTTAAATTGCTTGAAGTAAACTGTTCATTGTTCTTGGAAAAGTTCAAACAAAGTCATTTTGTTGCTAGATATACGGAAGGCAAATTTCATTTTGTTGCTCCAGACATGAATCTGGAGCAGCCAGTTCAAAGGTCTAAAAAAAGCTCCATAAGGTAATGTTGTGGAAACGAGAAGAAATACCTGTGTGACAGAGTGGCAGCTTTTCTAACATTAAGTCTTAACATGTAAAATTAGTCTAGATCTTACAAATTACAATTTATGCATCACACACAAACATCGCACCGAGCACTTACTACAAGAAATAACACTCTTTGATAAAAGTGTCACACGGCTCATGTAGTTCACGATGGAGAAAGGTAACCCTTTTGAAGTTATCACCAATATTAAGCTTCATAACTTTGTTACGAATCACTATGTTGATTAATTTATGAAAACTCTTGGTCACAGTGCGGTTCATCACGGTATAGAAGCTTATTAACGTCTACGAAACGAAAGAGGTTTTAAATAGAAAACAAATCAGAACTCATTCTAAAGGCTAGTAAACCGAGATTGAATTTTTCTAGTTCAAAATGGTCATTTTATAACTAAAATCCTTACAACAAAACACACGGACCTGGCTGGGGAAAGTTTGGAGATAGCAAGAGAGAGGGAGAGTGTCGTTTAAGAACATTTTATCGTACGATCTGCTTTCAATTAGCTCATTATTTGAAGGTGATGCAGCAACTAAGCCCACAAAATCAATGTTAATTTGTGAACTTGAAACAAAACATTCAAATGAAGATAGAGTCTTTGACAAATAAATTCGTTTCATGACAGTATTGATTGTTGATTTCATATCAAAAATTTGGATCGTACAGCTGTCATCTCAAATGAAATTTATACAAGTTATATACGCTATTTTCATGAAGCTATTCATTATGTAATACACTCGAGCATCACGTTGTTTTGATAGCTATATTGAACACTCAACAAAGCAATGTGAAAGAATTTTAGA
>WNGS01003388.1:9034269-9050477 GCA_020271785.1 Procambarus virginalis
ACTAGATATGATAAGAAAATGGGCCATTGCTGTAAACAAACCGATGCTAGATGGCGGGATCAAGAGTCCAATGCTGCTGATCCGGTGCAAGCACAACATAGGTGAGTACAAATGGTATAACACAGCAAGCTACACACACACACACACACACACACACAACACACAACACACACACACACACCACACAAACACACATCACACATACACATACACACACAAACATTACACACACACACACACACAACAACACACACACACACACACACACACACAACACATACACACACACACACACACACACCACCACACACACACAACACACACAACACACACTAGTGAAGTGTGTAATGAAAGGAAGAAGGAAGAAGTGTAGGCTAGTGAAATAGCTGGAGATGCAGGCTGGAGTGAAAGGGAAGGTACTCCGTTGGATACAGGAGTACCTAAGCAACAGGAGACAAAGAGTCAGTGTGAGGGGTGAAGTCTCAGATTGGCGAGACTTACGAGTGGAGTCCCGCAGGGGTCAGTCCTTGGACCTATACTGTTTCTGATATATGTAAATGATCTCCCAGAGGGTATAGAATCGTTTCTCTCAATGTTTGCCGATGATGCAAAAATTATGAGGAGGATTGAAACTGAGGACGATAGTAGGAGGCTACAAGATGACCTAGACAGACTGAGTGAATGGTCCAACAAATGGCTGTTGAAGTTCAACCCGAGTAAATGCAAAGTAATGAAACTAGGCAGTGGAAACAGGAGGCCAGACACAGGATACAGAATAGGAGATGAAGTACTTAATGAAACGGACAGAGAGAAATCTAGGAGTTGATATCACACCAAACCTGTCTCCTGAAGCCCACATAAAAAGAATAACATCTGCGGCATATGCGAGGCTGGCTAACATCAGAACAGCGTTCAGGAACCTGTGTAAGGAATCATTCAGAATCTTTTACACCACATATGTAAGACCAATCCTGGAGTATGCGGCCCCAGCATGGAGCCCGTACTTGTCAAGCACAAGACGAAGCTGGAAAAAGTCCAAAGGTATGCCACTAGACTAGTCCCAGAACTAAGAGGCATGAGTTACGAGGAAAGGCTGCGGGAAATGCACCTTACGACACTGGAAGACAGAAGAGTAAGGGGAGACATGATCACAACCTACAAAATCCTCAGAGGAATCGACCGGGTAAACAAGGACACAAACTTTCACTGGGGGGACGCGAACAAGGGGACACAGGTGGAAACTGAGTACCCACATGAGCCACAGAGACGTTAGGAGGAACTTTTTCAGTGTCAGAGTAGTTAACGGATGGAATGCTTTAGGCAGTGATGTGGTGGAGGCTGACTCCATACACAGTTTCAAATGTAGATATGATAGAGCCCAGTAGGCTCGGGAATCTGTACACCAGTTGATTGACAGTTGAGAGACGGGACCAAAGAGCCGAAGCTCAACCCCCGCAAGCACAAATAGGTGAGTACAAATAGGTGAGTACACACACACACACACATGAGAGTATGGGAGCCGGCCGGCCGAGCGGACAGCACGCTGGACACGTGGTCCTGTGATCCCGGGTTCAATCCCGGGCGCTGGCGAGAACCGATGGGCAGAGTTTCTTTCACCCTATGCCCCTGTTACCTAGCAGTAAATATGTACCTGAGAGTTAGTCAGCTGTCACGGTCTGCTTCCTGGGGTTTGTGTGTGCATGGGTCTGTGGCTGAGTGGACAGCTCTTGAGATTCGAAATCCTAGCTTCCGGGTTCGATCCCTGGCGATGGCGGAAAACAAATGGGCAGAGTTTCTTTCACCCTGATACCCCCTGTTATCTAGCAGTAAATGGGTACATGGAAGTTAAACAGTTGTTACGGGCTGCTTCCTGGTGAGAGGGGGAGGGTAGAAGTAGATTGATTGACAGTTGAGAGGCGGGCCGAAAGAGCAGCGCTGAACCCCCTTCCCCCTCCCGCAAGCACAACTAGGTGAATGCAACTAGGGGAATACACACACAAACTTTTTTGCTTGTGTGAGGGAGGGCCCTTCCTTGATGGAGGGCCCACAAGGAAGGGCCCGGGAAGCATATAGCTGGTATTTTGAAAGGAAAACTATAAGGAGATAAGAAAATTCCTGACATATATAACTTTGGAAACAGAACTCAGAGGACATACGGTCCTAGACTCAATGGACTTCACCAGACAGAAGTGTAAAGAGGCAGCAGACAAGTTCGTCCCAGTCCAAAAGGAAAGAAATTAAAGGAAAACAAGAAACCCATGGTTTAATCAGAGATGTAAGCTAGTAAAGTCCAAGGGCATAGAGAAGTTATACAAATAACAAGACACTAGAGAGCAGAGAAAGACAGGAATGAATATATCAGAGAGAGAAGAGTGGCAGAAAGACAATATGAAAATGAATTAGCAAGCAAGGCAAAGACTTAACCTAAACTGCTGCACAGCCACAACAGGAGAAAAACAATAGCGAAGGAACAGGTAATGAAACCAAGGATAGGCTAGACAAATTCACTACATTTGACTAGGAATTGTGCGAGGAACTCAATAAGAATTCCAAGAGGTCTTCACAGTAGAGCAACGGGAAGTCCCAGAGATAAGAGATGGAATATCTAACAAAAACGCCACTAGGTGAGGTTTGTAATTACCAATGGGGATGTGAGGAAGCATCTGCTAGAGTTCGATGTGACAAAGGCTACAGCACCAGATAGAATCTTTTCCTTGGATACTGTAGGAAGGAGCAGAAGAGCTCTGTGCCAGCCATTCTCCATGGTATATAACAAATCACGGTAACAGGTGAACTGCCAAAAATTTGGAAAGGCAAATAGTCCCGATATTCTAGAAGGGGTGATAGACAGGAGGCACTGAACTATAGGCCAGTGTCACTAACTTGAATACCATGCAAGTGCTGATGGAGAAGACTGTGCGAAAAAAAAACTAGTGGAACATCTGGAGAGCGAACACAAAATCAACAGGGTTCAGAGATGGCAAATCATGCCTCACAGGATTAATTGAATTCTACGACCAGGCAAACAAAAATCAGGCAAGAAAGAGAGGGCGGGGCAGACTGCATATTTAAGGTTGTCAGAAAGCCTTTGACACAGCACCATATAAGAGACGAGTGCACAAACTGGAGATGCAGGCAGGAGTGAAATGGAAGGTATTCCACTGGATAAGGGAGTACCTAAGCAACATAAGACAGCGGGTCACTGTGAGGGGTGAGGTTTCGGGGTGGCGAGGCGTCACCAGTGTAGTTCCTCAGTGATCAGTTCTTGGACCTGTACTGTTTCTGATATATGTAAATGATCTCCCAGAGGGAATAAACTCGTTCATCTCAGTGTTTGCAGATGATGCAAAAATTATGAGGAGGATTAAGACCGAGGAATATAGTATGAGGCTATATGATGACATAAGCGAACGGAAGGAATGGAAGCTGTTAAAATTAAACGCAAGTAAATGTAAAGTAATGTAACTAGGTGGCGGAAATAGGAGGCCAGACACTGGATGCCGAATGGGAGATGTCTTCCTTCACGAAACGATCCGAGAGAAAGATCTACGAGATGATATTACACCAAACCTGTCTCTTGAAGCCCACATCAAAAGAATTACATCGGCGGCGTATGCGAGGCTGGCTAACATCTGAACTGCCTTCAGAAACCTGTGTAAGGAATCTTTCAGAACCTTGTATACCACGTATGTAAAGTCAATCCTGAAGTATGCGGCCCAGCATGACGCCCGTACCTTGTCAAGCACAAGACAAAGCAGGAAAATGTTCAGAGGTATGCCACTAGGCTAGATCTGAGAGGCATGAGTTACGAGGAAACGCTGAGTGAACTGCACCTCACGACGCTGGACGACAGAAAAGCTCGGGGGAGACATGATCACCACATACAAAATTCTCAGGGGAATTGCCAGAGTAGACAAGGATGGATTATCTATCACGGGTGGTGCACGCACAATGGGACACAGGTGGAAGCTGAGTAACCAAATGAACCACAGAGACATTAGATAGAACTTTTTCAGTGTCACAATAGTTAGTAAATGAAATGGACTAGTGCTGGGGTGAAAACTGACTCCATACACAGTTTGAAATGTAAATATGATAGAGCTCCAGAAGCTCAGGAATCTGTGCGCCAGTAGATTGACAGTTGAGAGGCGGGACCAAAGAGCCAAAAGTTCAACCTCCGCGAACACAACTAGGTAAGTACAACTTGATAAGTACAAACAAACACATACTGAAATGTTCACGCAACTAAGTGAGTACACTCACACACACACCACCACACACACACACACACACACACACACACACACACACACACACACACACACACACACACTAGGTCTTCTCGAGGCTTCAAGAAGACCTGGACAAGCTGAAGGAATGGTCGAACAAATGGTTGTTAGAGTTTACCCAAGCAAATGTAATGTAATGGAGATAGGTGTAGGGAGCAGGAGGCCAGATACAAGTATCATCTTGGAGATGAAATTTTTCAAGAGTCAGAGAGTGAAAAAGACTTTGGGGTTGATATCACGCCCGACCTGTCCCCTGCAGCCCATATCAAGAGGATAACATCAGCGGCATATGCCAGGCTGGCCAACATAAAAACGGCATTCAGAAACTCGTGTAAGGAATCATTCAGAACTTTGTATACCACATCTGTCAGACCAAGGTGGAGTATGCAGCCCCAGCATGGAATCCATATCTAGTCATGAATAAGACTAAACTGGAAAAGGTTCAAAGGTTTGCCACCAGACTAGTACTCGAGCTGAGAGGTATGAGCTACGGGAATTAAACCTCACTTCGCTGGAAGACAGAAGGGTTAGTGGGACATGATCACCACATTCAAGATTCTCAAGGGAATTGATAGGGTAGATGTAGACAGGCTATTTAACACAAGGGGCACACGCACTAGGGGACACGAACTAGGTGGAAACTGAGTGCCCAAATGTGCTATAAAGACATTATAAAGAACATTTTTAGTGTCGTGGTTGATGAATGGAATGCATTAGGAAGTGATGTGGTGGAGGCTGACTCCATACACAGTTTCAAATGTAGATAAGATAGAGCCCAATAGGCTCAGGAATCTCTTCACCAATTAATTAACGGATGAGAGGCGGGACCAAAGAGCCTGAGCTCAACACCTGCAAGCACAATTAGGTGAGTACAATTAGGTGAGTACACTGTTACCACCCTTGAGACTAAATAAGGTTCTTCTCCCAGCAGTGTACATAAAAGATTTAAATTCGGCCTTTGTAATAGAAGTCTAGGAGTAAGATAAAGCACTGCATAAAATGGGGAACAATATATTTATGCTATGGGGGACAAACATAACAATTAAATGGTACGTAAATATAGCCAGAAATATTTATCAGCATGCAAATTAAAATAAAATCCTTATCGAGCAATGAGCAATATCAACAGCACTTAAAACAACTTAGTTGAGAGAATACAATATCATCTGACCAGGAAATAAAAACTTTGAATGGCTAAAAATACCAATCCAGGACTTAACTTAATACATGTCTCCACTCGACCACAGCCACCACGCTACTGCGGAGTGCTGGCTTCGCCTGGGAGGCGTCCACCAAAATATCAACTAACTATCCACATAACATTGTGGAATTTCTAATAATAAATGGTAGTACTAAATATCAAGACTTTATTAATCATAAGAGTACACAATTACATTAATTTATACAATAGCATTTACAAACAAATAAATAGGAGTAATAAATCAAGGTTAAATCATAAACACTCGCTTGACGACACTTTCCCACGCTAGTCACATATCCAACCTGATCAACCCCCACAGAGAAACACATGAGAATTGTAACACGAAAGCCTCACACAAATATAATATAATGCAACTCAGGCACACTCTAACATGCTACAATATATATCATATAACATACAAAATCTCATATCATACAACTGGGTGCTATAATAATTAGAGAATAAGACAATACAGTAATACAAGAATTAAGAGTAATGAGAGGATCTTAACAAGACTCGTAACAGACACACACAAGCTTATAAACATACGAGAATTAATGTCACAAGACAGATTATGATTAAAATGCGCCTAAGGTGACCCTGTTTCTCCCAAGCTATTTACAGCAATACTAGAAGACTTTCTCTAAACGTTTGAAGGTACTAGTGACAGTATACGCTGAAATAACTCCTTAAGAATTATGTTGATATAGGAAGTCAGTATATTTCCATTTCAATTTTACAGTTAGAAGATTTGTTTTATTTCCAGTTGCTTAGCAGTGCCTTTGTTTGCGTTTTGCAAACACAAAATCCCTCATTCTATTAATGATGGGAGGGGGGGGGGGTTGTAAAGCTGTCTAGCCGCCACTTTGACGACCTGACAACATCCGTGAAGTCACTGTGTCGAGCATAGTGCTCTACTCAGTAGTCGATAGATCACTGATCGATTGACCATGCTATGCTGTAGTGGTCGACAGATTTGCATGCGATGGAGTCCTCCTCCGTGTGAGGGAGGGAGTGTTCTTACCCGTCCACCATGTGAGGGAGGGAGTGTTCTTACCGTCCACCATGTGAGGGAGGGAGTGTTCTTACCCGTCCACCATGTGAGGGAGGGAGTGTTCTTACCCGTCCCCTACGAGAGACAGCGCCGTGCCACGGACTGTGTGGCTGAGGAACCAGAAAGCTTCACAAGCCACCTGTCTGTGGTACTAGAAATATTCGCGAGCATTTTGCAACGCAATTGAGAATAGAAACAAGGCGGCAGCGCTGAGAGGAAATAATTTAACACGGAGAATAAAAAGTTTAGAGTCCAAGTATTAGAACAACAAACGCCTGATATTACCATCAGTCAAGTGCCCAACTCTTGTTTGAGTACCAGTGTAGAATTCCTGAAAAGAATCTTAAGAGTTCTCTACAAATTTATAAGAACTCTTATACTAGCGTCCTCTTATACAAGTGGATTAGAACCTGAACTTGCTACAAATGAAGAGCGAGCCATCGGAATAAGGTCACCGATAACAGTGCGAGGAACACAATTGGAACGACAATGTTTGGCTATTGATAGGCATCACGAGTGTGAAGATGTTTTCTAGTCAACAGAGCTTGATGAGAACAACTAGCATCTGATGAGTCTACCACCACTTGATCATTCTATGTATACCCACTTTGAATGCAAGAGCAAAGGGATCGTAACTCCCTTCTCTTGCCTGTTTTCACGTATCTTCTTGCAACACTGTAAATATAAAGTAAACAAAAAAAGTTATTTTTGATACGAATTTTTGGAAATTTTTATAATCACACTTTAGTTAGTTCCTATATCCTTAATTAATGTAGAGGCAGAGCGAGCACTACACATCAAAAGTCAACACCAACAATCAACAGCCAACTAATGCACAACTATATTCTACCCACTTCAAGACCCCGAACCAATATGGAAGCAGCAAGAGGAGGTATGGGTCAATTGGGACTTCTGCAGTTACTTTCCATTCTTATGTTTCTCATCCCATTGTTTCGTGTTCTATCTTATGTTTCATCTCACCCCCAAAAACTTCTTTGTCATATCACCTCACCCAAAACGAATATTAGTAAGAATGTATTTTGTGTGTACATTGGCATTTGAAATATAATAAGGAATTACGAAACGCGTTTAGGCGTCAGTCTAGGANTATATATATTAAAGTATTACATTTTCACTGCTATGTATCTAGAGTACTGGATACAATTTTAACATAATATTTATGCTTATTTAGTTAGTTATCCTAATCTTTGAATAATTACAACATTTAATACACGAGTGAGCAGCGGTGAAATTCTCCTTATTTTAATGTATGAACTTAAACCTCAGGGGACTGACAAGTTTATATAGAAAATTATATATTTTGCAATCATCAAACGCGTAAATTGCTGGATTCATTTTTCCAACCAGGAGCACCTGCGCGAGTTTATTTTAAATAAAGTACAAATGTGGAATGTTTTGTGAATGTCAGTGAGCAACCAAGCTGCTTGTGGGAGTTATTTAGGGATCGTAGCCCTGGTGTGGAGAGAGGATTGGTGATGGGTTAGTGTGAGAGAGGACGGGTGATGGGTTAGGGTGTAGAGGAACTGGTGATGGTTAGGGTGTAGAGAGGACTGGTGATGGGTTAGGGTGTAGAGAGGATTGGTGATGGGTTAGGGTGTAGAGAGGATTGGTGATGGGTTAGGGTTTAGAGAAGATTGGTGATGGGTTAGTGTGTAGAGAGGACTGGTGATGGGTTAGGGTGTAGAGAGGACTGGTGATGGGTTAGGGTGTACATAAGAACATAAGAACAAAGGTAACTGTAGAAGGCCTATGGCCCATGCGAGGCAGCTCCTATTTATAACCACCCAATCCCACTCATATACATGTCCAACCCATGCTTGAAACAATCGAGGGACCCCACCTCCACAATGTTACGCGGCAATTGGTTCCACAAATCAACAACCCTGTTACTGAACCAGTATTTACCCAAGTCTTTCCTAAATCTAAACTTATTCAATTTATACCCATTGTTTCGCGTTCTGTCCTGTGTTGATACTTTCAATACCCTTTTAATATCCCCTTTGTTATGCCCATTCATCCACTTGTAAACCTCTATCATGTCACCCCTAACTCTTCGCCTTTCTAGTGAATGCAACTTAAGCTTTGTTAATCTTTCTTCATATGAAAGATTTCTAATTTGGGGAATTAACTTAGTCATCCTACGCTGGACACGTTCAAGTGAATTATATCCATTCTATAATATGGCGACCAAAACTGAACTGCATAATCTAAATGGGGCCTAACAAGAGCAAGATATAGCTTGAGAACCACACCAGGTGTCTTGTTACTTACGCTGCGATTAATAAATCCGAGTGTCCGATTTACCTTATTACGAACATTCATGCATTGATACTTTTGTTTTAAATTCTTACTAATTATAACTCCCAGATCCCTTTCGCAATCCGACTTCGCAATCTCAACACTATCTAGCTCGTATCTTGTAACTCTATCATCATCACCAGTGTAGAGAGGACTGGTGATGGGTTAGTGTGTAGAGAGGACTGGTGATGGGTTAGGGTGTTGAGAGAATTGGCGATGGGTTAGGGTGTAGAGAGAACTGGTGATGGGTTAGGGTGTAGAGAGAACTGGTGATGGGTTAGGGTGTAGAGAGGACTGGTGATGGGTTAGGGTGTTGAGAGAACTGGTGATGGGTTAGGGTGTAGAGAGAACTGGTGATAAGTTAGGGTGTAGAGAGAACTGGTGATGGGTTAGGGTGTAGAGAGAACTGGTGATGGTTAGGGTGTAGAGAGAACTGGTGATGGGTTAGGGTGTAGAGAGAACTGGTGATGGGTGCAGTAGTGCAGTAGAAAATGCAGAAGAGCAGGGGTGCCATAGGCACAATCAGAGAACACTGTATAAACATCAGAGGTCCAGGGTTGTTCAACATACTCCCAGCGAGCATAAGAAATATTGCCGGAACAACCGTGGACATCTTCAAGAGAAAACTAGACTGTTTTCTAAAAAAACGTTCCGAACCAACCGGGCTGTGGTGAGTATGTGGGCCTGCGGGCCGCTCCAAGCAGCAACCTGGTAGACCAAACTCTCATAAGTCAAACCTGGCCTCAGGCCGGGCACGGGGAGTAGAAGAACTCTCAGAACCCCATCAAGCAGGTATTAAGCAGAGGACTGGTGATGGGCCATATCTGTTTGTTATCATTGAAAAGTACCAAGTTCTATATAACTTCTCTTGAAAATAGTATTATAAGTTTCAATATAGTTAATATATAAACATGATTTTTTTTTTAAATTTAACCAAAAAGTAGCAAAGCAATTTTTTACAAAAATAATGTGTGTATCTTTGTAAAATCTGATGACTGCGCGTGTTTCGGGAAATTTTCGATAAAATTGAATAACAAACGGGGGGAATATCGAGCAAAACTGAGTTTTGACAATTTAATTTTTTCAAGAAAAATGCACCATCATAACTCCTCACAACAATATCACTTTTAATTATAAAACTTACTTTGTCTATACTTAATAGACAATATTACCTCGTTGTTTCGTTTACTCTCTGGCTACTTAAAAACCTGAGACTTGCCCGATTTGGTTCATATAAAGGTAAGAATATAGCTTTTTAATTTTGAAATTCCCAGCTTTCGGAGACAGGTCAGATTATTGATCTCCCCCTTATCGACGCATTCACTAGCACAGGTCTACCAGAAAGACGTAGAAAGCGTCCAAGATAAACTTATACCAGTACACACGATAGAAGCGAGAGACCTTGCCTTTACTATAACGTTAGATCAGTGTGCACAAAATGCATGATACAAACCGATGGATGAAAACCAACATTGATAACGACCTCCCGACAAACATCGACCTTTCCCTTGACGAACTTGCAGATCGACATCGCCACTACATCCTCACAACAACCACCAAAACCTGACGTCTTTGTTTCTGGGGTCCCTATTGCGGTTCCCCGACCCAGACATGGCTTCCTAAATCTCCCGCGGAATTAACCTTGCTAAGGACCAAATTGCGCTCTTAAATCGGTGAATAAACTTCCAAGTTATGTCCAGATCAAGTGAGATGGCCAAGAAAGTGGAGGTGGAGATTCTGCTATATGGCATTTTCGACCTTAGGACACAAAGGTTCCAACTATACATACATTACATGCACAGCTTCTTTCAGAGGGAGAAAAGTCAGGTGGTAACTAATGAAACACCATTTTGTCTTGTGAGCTTCAAGCAGCAGCTAAGAAACTTCATCAGAATAAGGAAATACTTCATAAAAGAGGCCGTCAATATCATTATCAAAATGTTTGAGAAAATAAACCTCTACTTTCCTGATCAACCTAAACTCCAAACGAACACTGGAGATACTACTGCCGAATTGAAACAGAAGGTAAATAGAATTGTCCAACTGTTCATCCAAAAAGGTCTGGACTTCTTCTTCTTAAAGCTATAGGAGAGTAAAGGCCTGACTATGTCTACGGGACCGTCAAGACTTACAAATCTGGAAACCCACTTCGGACGATCAACAGCTAAATACCCCACACCCACGAAGACGGACTAGCCAAGGGACCCCCACACCCTGCTGACTCTATGCGTCCTATGTGCTTGAAGTGGTAAGTCTGGCAAGGGATTTCATGACTGATTGCGAGGGTCATAAACATCGTGTGTGTGAGGTCTTCTCTGGATGATGAGGTCACTAATGTTATGATCCCAGGTAGCTGAAAAACGAGTCTCCCTTGAGAGTTATTCTGCAAGACCTGACCTAAATAAGAAGTCAAAGTAATATAGACATGGAAGTACATACGTAAAATAATTGGTTAGATTTGATAAATAGTTTAAGAGTATGGGCAGTGATCAAGAATGTAAGTAAATGATTTGACATGAGATGTGGAGAGTTTGATGGAAGTGTGAGACTCGCCTCTGGAGGGCTTTGACCCCCACTTGAGCACCAGACATCTTGAGGGGAAGCCGCGCTCCGTGTGAGCTCCTGTTAGAGAGGAACCCCCTAGTTGATATACCCTCAGGAGGAACCCTCAGGAGGAAGGACGTGTGCAGACGTTTCAGCTGTGGAATCAAGTTGGGAACGTTGTGGTCTCAAGTCCTGGACGGCAGGAAGAGTTGTGAAGCCGTCCTGAAATATTTTCGTTGGGCAACTTGTGAGTGACCTGCCGAGCTTCGGCCAGGAAGCACCCTCGACTAGACGATCTGTGGTATGTCTGGGGAAGGAACTAACAAGAACTTTTCACACTAGAGATGCTATACCGATGATGATACTTTTCAAAACGCTTGTGCTCTCTAGAGTGGAGTACTGCTGCACAATGACAGCCCCTTTCAAAGCTGGAGAAATTGCTGACCTGGAGAGCGTGCAGAGATCCTTTACTGCTAGAATCCACTCGGTAAAACATCTAAACTATTGGGACCGACTAAAGAGCCTAAATCTGTACTCCCTCGAGCGCAGGCGGGAGAGATACATAATAATTTGCACATGGAAAATATTAGAGGGGCTGGACCCAAACCTGCACACAGAAATAACATCACATGAGACCAGAAGACATGGCAGGATGTGCAGAATACCCCCGTTGAAAAACAGAGGTGCAACTGGTACTCTGAGAGAGAACTCTATCAACATCAGGGGCCCGAGACTGTTCAACACGCTCCCGCTACACATAAGGGGCATAACTGGCAAACCCTTCACAGTGTTCAAGAGAGAACTGGATAAGCACCTCCAAAGGATACCTGATCAACCAGGCTGTGACTCATACGTCAGGCTGCGAGCAGCCGCGTCCAACAGCCTGGTTGTTCAGTCCAGCAACCAGGAGGCCTGGTCGATGGCCGGGCCGCGGGGACGCTAAGCCCCGGAAGCACCTCAAGGTAACCTCAAGGTAAGGAGTTGCTGAGAACTTCGAAGCCAGCAGAGAGGGAGTAGTTGATGAGATTCCAAAGTTGTGGAATGTACTGAGCTCTGTGGAAGAGTAGCCATACAGTGAGGAGCAGGACCTCAAGCTGTGAGAAGAGTAGTGGAATGAAGTTTCACATGCTTCTGTGATACCAGTGGTGAAGCACCATTGTTACTCAAGGAAGACATCATGGTGTAGCAGCCGGGAGAGCTGTGGAGGACCCTGGTAGACAATTCTAGGAAAACCAGAAAATATCAGGGTAGTGAACTTCCAGATGTGGAAAGAATGTTCTTATTGACTACTTGTAGGGAGTTAGTAGTGTTTGGTTGTCATTAGCGTGCAAGACGCAGTGAAAGGTTGGTGATTGATTACAATTTTGTACCATGGAGTACTTATACTGAAGTATAGAGTTTCAACTGTAGGCTGGATTACCTGCAGAGACATACATATGTGTTCTACGACTGATAGGGTGATTGATTGATCATTGTTGTTTTTTCAAGGAATATTTATGCTGATATTTATGTTATTGCATTCATAGGCTGGTTTTCCTTGCATGTTATTTATATTTATATATATATATATATATATATATATATATATATATATATATATATATATATATAAGATGGTACATTGGGATTGTGAGGATACATAGCATAGTAATTACATTCTTGTAAAGCCACTAGTACGCGCAGCGTTTCAGGCAGGAAATATTTTCCTGCCCGATAAATAAATATATATGTATTTAAATAATATATAAATAAATATATAAATATATATATATATATATATATTATATATATATTAATATATATATATATATATATATATATATATATATGTATATATATATATATATATATATATATATATATATATATATATATATATATATATATATATATATATATATTCTCTTGCTGATAGTGCAATATTGTCTTATGAGGCTTGACTTACTTGGTGAGGTTGGTGGTATAAGTGGTGAGACAGCAGTTAGGCTACCACTTGATAGGCAGATGACAGAGTCCTGATGGTATTGGAGTGCAACCTGACTATAATAGTATAGAGTGTTGGATTCATATTATTATACATGTGTATGTATTGTGCATGTGCCTTGTCCAGTAAATATATTCAAATTTGCCGGTGTTTGCCCTTGTCCTGGTGAGGCTTCCCAGAAAGTAGAAAAGAGAGAGAAAGAACCACAGCTGTGGACAGGGTAGAACAAAATAATAAGAGAAAGGGGATTGAGGAGGTCATACCTAATAAGGAGAGAGTGGGGAGTCATGGCGGCTCGAGTGGGTGTGTGCACGTGACAACGAGGTCAGTATTGGAGGCGCATCTCCTAAACGTGTGACGTTGAGCCCCTCTCCAAGTGCCAGAAGCACCCAAGGTGATCTCCTAGTCAAAATAAGCACTCTATGGAATTTTGGGTTGGTTATCCGAAAGGAAGGGCGAATAACCGACCGACATTATCAACATCATAATAATAACGTGCCTATGTATGAGACTAATGAGGTGACGGTAAGCAAGGTCTTATCGGGATCTAATTTGCACTTCTGTCATCCAAGAATGCGTACTTTTCGACCAATCTTGAAGCGTGAATCATAAAGGCAAATTTCCTGAGTCCTCAAGGTCTTATTTAAGAAAAAAGTTGATGTTGTTGTCAAGGGCTCTCCTCTTGGTGTCTTATTTGCAAATTGTTATATAGATGCTATTGAGGAGAATGTCCTTGTTGGCACGAGCCTAAAACGTGACGTCTTCTGTAGGTAGGTTGTTGACATCTTCTTGCAGGTATCAGACCAGGACCGCTTGCTACAGCTTAAAGGAAGCCTTTTAATGAGAAGTTCCGTGCTTAATTTCCTTTATGGAAGAAGCGTAACGTTAAGTTGTTTTCCTTGATGTAACAGCTTGGAAAGAAATGGTTACTCTCATATTGCAATCTGTACTAAGGAAAGGAACACAGTAATGCGTCGAAATGCAATACTTATTGACCTGACTGGTACTAGCAAATTTTGTCAACAAATATGCCAAGCATGCCCTCACACCTAACGCCAGTTACAAACAGATTGACGAAGAACTCAGTAGAGTAAGGCAAATTTATGTCAACAATTGATACTCCAACGGATACGTCAAAGACACATTACTGAAAGAAAGCTGAAATCCGTGCTACGTGTGGTGAAACAGTCAACACTGCAGACTATCCCACCCATTAAAACACTTTAATTGGAAATTCTTTTCAGTGACTCAATAAAAGGAGGAAAGAGTCCTGAAAGACCTCATCGGTCGGAACGTGACTCCTCTACAACACTAACCATAAGATACACTTCATAATTTACTTCAAGACCAAGAAGACCTCCAATTTATAAATGAAAATATCTCATCAAGCGAAAGGATTTGAAAGAGACGATTGTCGTTTATTGTTTCTCATGACCTCTTCGAGACTGTCAGGTCAAACGATCTCAGTATATTGGCAAGACAAATCATTTTCAAGGTGCCCGACAATCTATAAAAAGGTTGCCCAACAATGCACAACAGACGGAACAACATTAAAAGAGTAAACATTGACGAAGCACTGCACATCAAATCAGCCACTATGAATGGCTATCTTAAATTTATGTACCTCATACCCTCATCAAGACAAAGGCAGAATGTCAACTCAAACCTCATTTACTGCCCCAACTGACATCGACTGGGTTACACCTTTCTACACTTGATCATACTGCATTATATATTATGCATCTTCTGCTAGCTTGAATTCACTTTGCGAATCCCCCACGTAGATGTTGAGAGCTTCAACGAAAAGTACCTTTTAGTATCACGCCAAATAGTAAAATGAAGTTTGAGGAATTAAATTTTCACCTTTCCTCTAAAGTGAAGAACATAAAAAATATAGGGAAAATTCGTGCCAGAATCATTGATCTAACCATTTCGGTTAGTGGTGTGGGAGTGTGTGAATCTTGTAATTTATATATGTGATTTCTTGTAATTTATATATGAAATATGTAGTAGTATAATAAAAAGACAAATAGATTGGTTAGAAAAGCTAGGTTCAAGACCTAATAGAGCGATTGTGAAGACACAAATAATCAATACAAATAGTAAATACACACGCAAGTCAGAGTAGTTAACAGATGGAATGCATTAGTCAGTGATGTGGTGGAGGCTGAATCCATACACATTCTCAAATGTAAAATGATGGAGCCTAATATGCTCAGGAATCTGTTCACCAATTAATTGACGGTTGAGGAGGCGCAACCAAAGAGCCAGAGCTCAACCCCGCAAGCACAACTAGGTGAGTACAACTTGATGAGTACACACACACACCAGACTCGCACAACATCAAAGGCCGACGGTGAGACGACATCGCTCGGAATTCGTAGTACCAGGGGTCCAGGGGATCGATCCCAGTCGGAGGCGAAAACAAGTGAGCAGAGTTTATTAACCCTGATGCCCCTGTTCACCTAGCAGGAAATAGATACCTGGGAGTTAGACAGCTGCTACGGGCTGCTCATTGTGTGTGGAAAAAAAAAGTCATTGATTGGCAATTGAGAGGCGGACCCAAGAGTGAGACCTCAACCTCCGCAAGCACAACTAGGTGAGTATATATCACTCACAAAGCCTCATATGGGCTTAGTGCCTCATATGGCTCATAGGTGGCTTGCCTCATACAAGCAAGTACATATCACTAACAAGCCTCGGGGCTGAGTGATAGCGCTCGGAAGTTAGGATTCCTACTGGCCCGGATTTGATTCCCGGCGGAGGCGAGAAACAAGATGGCAAAGTTTACTTTAACCCTGATGTACCTCTTCACCT
>WNGS01003388.1:9059233-9073866 GCA_020271785.1 Procambarus virginalis
ATATATATATATATATATATATATATATATATATATATATATATATATATATATGTATATATATATATACTATATATATATATATATATATATATATATATATAGATTATATATATATATATATCATATATATATATATATGTATATATATATATATTATATATATATATATATATATATATATATATATATATATATATATATATATATAGTATATAAGTTTGTGAGGGTACCACCTCTGGTGCCAATGTGGGGACCCATACCTCGGAGAAGAAAATAAAACGTATTCAGAGGAGACTTGTGTTTCTCACTGAACACTAATATTTTCTTCTACCATATATATATATATAAATATATATAGCCTTATATTTGTGTTAGCTATCATGTTCGAGGAAGCATTAGCAAAAATATGTATTGGTGACTTTTTATAAATAATCCAGAGATAGAGAGCGAGATACATTTAAACAAGCCATATGCTGAAGGAGACCTATGACGCAGTCTCTTGCGCTGTCGTCTCACACACACCATTGGACCCGTGGTTCGATTTCCTGGAAGGACGCGACGATCCCAACACTTGATTTGACTCTTCACTTAACAATAGATCGGTTTCCAGGATATTGGTGGTTGTGAATTGCATCCTAGGAGCCAGTACTTGGCCTAGAGAGGCCTAGAAACTCCTTAGGCTTGATATCTTGATAGGCCTGATATCTTGATAGACCTGATATGTTGATAGGCCTGATATCTTGATAGGCCTAGCAGGCACCTCTCCCTGACAATGAGAAACTATTATATAGAGTGTTCGCGAACTAGAATTTTCCTTATTAAGCACAGGCAAAAATTGAGATGTGGTTACCAGCTTGTGAGAAGTGAGGAGAGCACCATTATGAGGAGTGAGCAGAGCACCATTATAAGGAGTAAGGAAAGCACCATTTTGAGGAGTGAGGAGTGTCGAAGGTTCAGGTCGTGTTAAAGCATATTACTTTACATGAATTTCAATTTTCATAGACCAGGATTAATGGGGATAGGATTTACGAGGATAACATTACCACAGAGGCAATTGGACCTGGGTATTGGTTATAATGTTCTGTTGGCAAGTAGGCCAACGACTGACAAGTTACACGAAGTTCTCAAATTTATAATTAAATTCTATAACGGTTTAATCATAGTATCGTAGTTTCTAAGTTTGTCTCAATCTCCGTGTCTCTCTTCGCCATCTCTCTCTGTCTCTCTGTCTGTCTGTCTCTCTCTTCTCTCTCTCTCTCTCCTCTCTCTCTCTCTCTCTCTCTCTCTCTTTCTCTCTCTCTCTCTCTCCTCTCTCTCTCTCTCTCTCCCTCCCTCCCTCCCTCCATCTCTTCACGTTTCATAACGAGGGAACAGGACAAGTTCGACAGTAAAACTCTCTTCGTCTGTAAACTTTAAAACCTAATAAACGCACAAGCCCGGAAGCCTCTCATAAAGATGCGACTGTGGGATATCTAATTCGAAACTTTCCAGCTTTTCTAGATGGCTTGGGGCCAAGGAGAGCGACAAGAATAATGTATATTATTTGTGCTCGCCCAGAGCCCTTATTATTCCCTCCAGATAAATTGGTTCTTAGACGGTACAGGCCACTTAATTGCAGTGGTCGCCGGGACTCAGGAAGACAGATCAGTCCACTGTCCTTCAGTTGTCGCTGATACTCAATATGGCAGTTATTAAAATTCAAGGAAAATTCCGGTGGGAGAAGCAAGTAAAGTATCCTCTTTACTAGTAATATTTATTCTGTTGTGTCAGGTCATGTGTCACGTGTTGAGTCAGCTGGTATGTCAGCTGTTTTATCAGGTGTTTTGCGTGCTACTGAGTCAGCTGCTGCGTCACCTGTTGTGCCAGCAGTTGTGTCATCTGTTGAATGAGCTGTTTTGTCAGTTGTTGTTTCGACTGCTGTATCAGCTGTTGTTTCAGCTGTTATGTCAGCTGTTGTTTCAGCTGTTATGTCAGCTGTTGACTCAGTTGAACTCAGTAATCAATCAATTATAAAATGAAAATTTTAAGTTATGTAAACAACACTCTCTTACTCCAATACCTTTCAAAATATAAACTAACTATATTCTCACTTTAGTATAAACCTTGGGACCTACACTACTGTTGATAGGTATATCAACACACGAAGCCAGTCAGATAAATTCCTGTATAAAAGAACCTTAGAGCAGGAGGACAGAGGGCCTCCTACCACATCAACAACAAACAATTCCTAGAATTGGAGAGTAGAAGTAGAATTGGCTATCACATCTTACAACTAGGAGAGACTATCACACAAGTGCTAGGAGTTGTTATCATACCTTCCTACTAGGATGGCCATCACCGTCGTTTAGGTAGATTATGAGTGGGTCTTCCCATGGGTGAAGGGATCTGGCTGATGATGAGTCGTAAGGGGTTACCAGCCTTGTGGGTCTTGACATTTCCGTAAATGTCAAGACCCACAAGCCTGTGGGACTTTTTTTCCGCCACTTTCCACCCTTTGCCTCTCTTCTTTGCGTCTCTGAGTCCGCCCTCTCGTCCCTCCCTTCTTCTTCCCCCTTTTCCTCCCATCTTCCCCCGTTTTTCCCTCTTTCTCTTCTCTCTCAAAATTTATTATTAAGAAGCACTGAAAGGACTCTATGAGTCTTAAAACATTTATTTTTCCGAACTACTGAAAAAACTCTATGGGAAACACACCAAATATATCAGCCTTGGCCATGAAAATCGCTTGGGAAGGCTTGAATCGTAGCTTCAAACGTAGTCTTTCTATAAATGGTAATATTTCTTACATATTTAACTGAGGTCGATCCCGACCAGCCTTTGTTCGTCGCATACCTCAGACTATTCTCCTGCAAAGTTAGGTAAGCTAGTCCCAAGAGTCTAGCCTCCAGCCTTGGAAAGACAGACATTCTCTCTCCGATCGATATTCATATTTAATTTGGAGAAGTAATAGTATAGGCAAGTCACAAAATATAGGTACATGATAAGAATATATAAATAAATTCCTGAACATACATAATAAAATGGAATTCTTTCTGGTAACATTGACATTACAGGTACCACACAGTTTAAAAAAAATAGGGCACTCATAAATTTCAAGAAGTATAGAACACTTCACATGTAGTATGTATTGTATGTACATATGGAAGAGGAAAGTAGCCAAATATTAGTTATAAATGATATGTTGAACATAGCGGTATACTTACAATGACCAAATACCCAAATATGTTCAAATGATTTTCCCTCATATAATATATCAATTATATTGCAATACTTGTCACCCATGCCCACCTACTTGTGCTGGACGGTAGAGCGACCATGTCTTTTCTGGCCGGTCGACGTTCGATTCCTGACCGTCCAAGTGTTTGGGCACTATTCCTTACCTCCGTTCAACCATAAATCCTTATCGTCTTATCCCTTGCAAATGCTATAAAGTTCAGTCTTAGGATTGTCTCGTGATAACTACTGTACCATACCTGACAACCTTGTGACAGAGAGGCAAAACAAATAAAGCTATAACTGACTATCAACTCGTAAATCCTGTTGGAATTGCTAAATCCAGCATCAAACATATGTTAGTAAGTCTGTGATCAATTGATGTGCAGCAAGATATTGGGCATGGCGCTGCAGTACTAAGAAGCAATAAAGCAAGCATAATATAAGCTGAGGTGGTGTCTATAGACTCGTCTTGCTCTAATCTACGGAAGAGCTCAACTCCCTTCCTCTCATACTGTCAGAATACTGCCACTGCTAGTTTACAACATATATCATATATCTTAATTTACAGCATATATCATTATAAGGGTTATACTCTCTTATCATCTCATTACTCAAATCTTACACAAATCATTACATTATCTCTTTACACAAATAATACACGTTGTACCAATTGATATTAGTTGGTACTACTTAGGACTTCGTAACAAAGAAAATATTGAAAAAGATTTGTAGAAAAGGATTAAGAATGGGGAAGTCAATCGAGAACAACAGTGTGTATAGCTAGTTTGAAATGTTAATAAAGAATCTATGAAGTACATATGACAGAGGAGGCGCAGTCAAATGTTAGTAAAGAAAGATTCTGGAGAAGACCGGTCACTTAATTTACAATATGAAAAAATAAGTAATATTTAAAAAAAATGTTTTTCGGTATTTACTGTAAGAGAAGTTACCATTATGCCTTCAGGTGGATTTGTTTAGAGGATGCAATTAGAAAAAAATTCAATAAAATAAGTCCTCAGTCCAGATAAAGTTTTTGCCAGGGTGCTTAATGAATGTAAGGAAGTGCTTTTCAAGTTCTTGCCTTGAATATTCAATAAATCATTAGTCAATTAGAATACCGGATTTATATAGAGATGCAACTGTGGTACCAATTCTTAAGAAAGGAGATCGATCACTTGCATCGAACTATTGCACAATTAGTTTAACGTCAATTGTGAACAAAATTTGAATTGGTAATCGCAAAAACAATTCGCCTTCATCTCGAAAACATAGAAAAATAAAGGCTTCATTTACATCACGGCTTTAATATTCCAGCATATTTGAGGCAGGAGACAGTGGAAAGGATTGTGATGATATAAATCTTAATTAGAACGATAGCAGTTCACGGCGTTAGAGGTGTCATCTTGAACTGAATAAAGACATTGCTATTACAAATAGAAACAAAGAGATAGTATAAATGAAGTTAGGTCAGAGTGGTAAACTATTGTAAGTGGAGTGCCTCAAGGCTCTGTCCTGGGACCTCTGTTCTTTAGATTATGATTTAGATTCAGGATAGAGGAGCAATGCGAAAATTAGGCTGGAAATAAACTCAGAATCACTTCAAGACGATCTTGATTGGCTTTTAATATGGTCGAAAGATTGACAGCTGCAGTTTGGTGATGATAAATGTAACGATCTGAGGTTTCGTAATGATGATAATTATTAGATATCAGCTTGATGGTATTGATATTGCAAAGTTTGATTGCGAAAAATTACCTTGCAGTCAAGATTAGTCGGAATTTAAAGGCAAAAAATCAATGAATAAATCCTCAAACTATGGGAAATAGGATACTGGAATTTATCTTTTGAAGCGTTAACAATAAATAAACTAATAATATTCTTTCAATGTATCTTTCTCTTGTTAGAGCAAGATACATTGCTCTAATCTTGTTACAGTAAGATTATGCAGCTCAGTTTTGGTGGCCATTCTATATAATGGACATATAATCACTTGAATGGGCCCAGCGAAAGATGACGAAGTTAATCACGCTAATTAGAAATCATCCATTTGAAGAGAGATTGAAAAAGCTTAATTTACATTCTCTAGAAAGACGAAGAGTTAATGTTGAGGTGATAAACGTAAGCAAGTGCATGAAAGGGCAAAACAAGTGGATATATAGAAGGTACTAAATATATCAATAGATAGAACACGAAGCATTGGATATAAATTGGATGTTTAAATTTAGGAAAGACCTGGGAAAATACAGGTTTGGAGACAGGATTGTTGATCTATGGAACAGATAACCGGGTAATATATCAGACGTGGGATGCACTTGATTGTTTCAAGCGTAAGTTTATATATATATATATATATATATATATATATATATATATATATATATATATATATATATATATATATATATATATGAGGTGATTTGATAAAATCATATCACCTCATTTGAAAAAATGAGGTGATTTGATAAATGCTATGCCCAAGATTACCATCCGAGTGCCGGCGGGGAAGTGGTTCATACAGCCTCGGCTATCACTTCCTTATGTCCGGTCGTGATGGTCAAGTGGTTTAAGGCGTCCCTGTACATACCAGTTGCGTTGCTCCTGGGAGTATGGGTTCGAGTCACTTCTGGGGTGTGAGTTTTCAGTTGTATCTAGTCCTGGGGACCATTCAGGCTTGTTTGCATATATATATATATATATATATATATATATATATATATATATATTATATATATATATATATATATATATATATATATATATGCAAACAAGCCTGAATGGTCCCCAGGACTAGATACAACTGAAAACTCACACCCAGAAGTGACTCGAACCCATACTCCCAGGAGCAACGCAACTGGTATGTACAGGGACGCCTTAAACCACTTGACCATCACGACCGGACATAAGGAGTGATAGCCGAGGCTGTATGAACCACTTCCCCGCCGGCACTCGGATGGTAATCTTGGGCATAGCATTTTATCAAATCACCTCATTTTTGGGGGCAACACGTGAGGAACACAAATGCAAACAAGCCTGAATGGTCCCCAAGACTAGATACAACTGAAAACTCACACCCCAGAAGTGACTCGAACCCATACTCCAGGAGCAACGCAACTGGTATGTACAGGGACGCCTTAAACCACTTGACCATCACGACCGGACATAAGGAAGAGATGGTCAATCACTCAAGATAACTTCAAGAAGATATCCAAAAGCACACAAGAACTTGATACCATAGCAAATATAAGCAACCCGGTAAAAATGAGGCTAGTGCTTAGAAATCTAAATAGTCACCTGGAATCTTACCCACCACAACACTGAGACTAGTACATTAATGTACTCAACCACTACCCACCACAACACTGAGACTAGGTCATCAATATACTCAACCACTACCCACCACAACACTGAGACTAGGTCATCAATATACTCAACCACTACCCACCACAACACTGAGACTAGGTCATCAATATACTCAACCACTACCCACCACAACACTGAGACTAGGTCATCAATATACTCAACCACTACCCGCCACAACACTGAGACTAGGTCATCAATATACTCAAACACTACCCACCACAACACTGAAACTAGGTCATCAATATACTCAACCACTACCCACCACAACACTGAGACTAGGTCATCAATATACTCAACCACTACCCACCACAACACTGAGACTAGGTCATCAATATACTCAACCACTACCCACCACAACACTGAAACTAGGTCATCAATATACTCAACCACTACCCGCACAACACTGAGACTAGGTCATCAATATACTCAACCACTACCCGCCACAACACTGAGACTAGGTCATCAATATACTCAACCACTACCCATCACATCACTGAGACCAGTTCATCTGAACTCAACCACTACCACCACATCACTGATACTAGTACACAATGTAATCATCCACTACCACCACAGCACGGAGACTCGTACACCAATGTGTACGGTGACGGGATGAATAAACATTCCTCCACTACCCACCACATGACAACTCACTACACAAGTGTACTCAACCTACACCTGTGTATTATTAAGCCACTACTCTCCTACCGTCAACCTATTCATAAATAGGCTATAGACAGCTCGGGGGATTGTTTGTTACAAGTTTCTTTCCAAAACCAATAAAAGATAAATAAGTGATGTGGGAAGAGACCAATAGTCAAGACACTTGTGTTGTGAGGATGAGGCAGTAGCAGCAACTTAGCTGCTATTTGGGGTAAGACCAATATAACCAAGATAACTGGCACACGAGATAAGGCCACTGTTATCAAGATGTTATGTTAAGGCCACTGTAATCAAGTTGTAATGTTACAGTGGGAGGTTACAGAAACCATGGGAATATTACAAAATGCAGCCGTTGGAAGTCAGACTGCGGACAAAATAACTGAAAGATGGGGCCTAGTAGCTGGAGCTAGGTGTCCGTGCGCACAATTAGGTGAAAACACAGGAACAGGCACACCCTAGCTAACCCTGCCTACGCCAGCCCTACCTAGGCCGGTGCTGCCTACGCCGGCCCTGCCTACGCCGGCCCTTCCTACGCCGGCCCTGTCTACGCCGGCCCTGCCTACGCCGGCCCTTCCTACGCCGGCCCTGCCTACGCCGGCCCTTCCTACGCCAGCCCTGCCTACGCCGGCCCTTCCTACGCCGGCCCTTCCTACGCCGGCCCTGCCTACGCCGGCCCTGCCTACGCCGGCCCTGCCTACGCCGGCCCTTCCTACGCCGGCCCTGCCTACGCCGGCCCTGCCTACGCCGGCCCTGCCTACGCCGGCCCTGCCTACGCCGGCCCTTCCTACGCCGGCCCTGCCTACGCCGGCCCTTCCTACGCCAGCCCTGCCTACGCCGGCCCTTCCTACGCCAGCCCTGCCTACGCCGGCCCTGCCTACGCCGGCCCTTCCTACGCCGGCCCTTCCTACGCTGCCCCTGCCTACGCCGGCCCTACCTACGCCGGCCCTTCCTACGCCGGCCCTGCCTACGCCGGCCCTTCCTACGCCGGCCCTGCCTACGCCGGCCCTGCCTACGCCCGCCCTTCCTACGCCGGCCCCCTGCCTCGACACAGAGGCAAGGGGACACACAATCAACCGGTTATAGTAGGCAATGATAGCCCACTTTCCCCGTGGTGGCGTTGCGACGCTGGCGGCACAAGTGGCACTGCCGCCGCGGTCGAGGTGTCTCCCCTCACTCAAGCACCGCCTCCCCCTCATTCCAGATAACGAAGTCTGGCGTCGCCGCTGAGGGAATGGCAGGAATTTGCACTTTGTCAGAAACCAAAACAGAGGGAAATGGTTGACAAAGGTGATACCGCCAACGCTCGCTCTCGTGAAGCCTCTTGCTGTGCCCCGGCAAAACACGATGCTACTCCTTTTTCCCCCCAGGAAAGGAAACTTTCTAAAATGAACCTTAAATAAGGTGTAAGAGAGGCAGTGTGTTAGAGGCAAGGAGTCGCGTGGGAGGCCGCGGCGTTGGGAATGTGTGAAAAGGCGGTGGCGTCTGCAAGTGGCGGCGACTTTGGGGGGATCATGTCGCTTTATGGAGATTTGTGGTGTAAGGAGGTGTGTTTACCCCGAGGCCGGGAGCCTCGCGCTCCCAACACTGCTCCACCACCAACTTATGCCAGGGCTAAGAATATGGTGTTCTATTTACATTCACCTTCTGTGTGTGTGTTTGTGTGTGTGTGTGTGTACTCACCTAGTTGTACTCACCTAGTTGTGCTTGCGGGGGTTGAGCTCTGGCTCTTTGGTCCCGCCTCTCAACCGTCAATCAACAGGTGTACAGTTTCCTGAGCCTAATGGGCTCTATCATATCTACACTTGAAACTGTGTATGGAGTCAGCCTCCACCACATCGCTTCCTAATGCATTCCATTTGTCAACCACTCTGACACTAAAAAAGTTCTTTCTAATATCTCTGTGGCTCATTTGGGCACTCAGTTTCCACCTGTGTCCCCTAGTGCGTGTGCCCCTTGTGTTAAACAGCCTGTCTTTATCAACCCTGTCGATTCCCCTGAGAATCTTGAATGTGGTGATCATGTCCCCCCTAACTCTTCTGTCTTCCAACGAAGTGAGGTTTAATTCCTGCAGTCGCTCCTCGTAGCTCATACCTCTCAGCTCGGGTACTAGTCTGGTGGCAAACCTTTGAACCTTTTCCAGTTTAGTCTTATGCTTGACTAGATAGGGACTCCATGCTGGAGCCGCATACTCCAGGATTGGTCTGACATATGTGGTATATAATGTTCTGAAAGATTCCTTACACAAGTTTCTAAAGGCCGTTCTTATGTTAGCCAACCTGGCATATGCTGCTGATGTTATCCTCTTGATATGAGCTTCAGGGGACAGGTCTGGCGTGATATCAACCCCCAGGTCTTTCTCTCTCTCTGACTCTTGAAGTATTTCATCTCCCAAATGATACCTTGTATCTGGTCTCCTGCTTCCTACCCCTATCTTCATTACATTACATTTGCTTGGGTTAAACTCTAACAGCCATTTGTTCGACCATTCCTGCAGCTTGTCCAGGTCTTCTTGAAGTCTCAAGCTGTCCTCCTCTGTCTTAATCCTTCTCATAATTTTGGCGTCGTCAGCAAACATTGAGAGGAATGAGTCTATACCCTCTGGGAGATCATTTACGTATATCAGAAACAGGATAGGTCCAAGTACAGAGCCCTGTGGGACTCCACTGGTGACTTCACGCCAGTCTGAGGTCTCACCCCTCACTGTAACTCTCTGCTTCCTATTGCTTAGGTACTCCCTTATCCACTGGAGCGCCCTACCTGTTACTCCTGCCTGTTTCTCCAGCTTATGCATCAACCTTTTATGGGGTACTGTGTCAAAGGCTTTCCGACAGTCCAAAAAAATGCAGTCCGCCCACCCTTCTCTTTCTTGCTTAATTCTTGTCACCTGATCGTAGAATTCTATCAAGCCTGTAAGGCAAGATTTACCCTCCCTGAACCCATGTTGATGGGTTGTCACGAAGTCTCTTCTCTCCAGATGTGTTACTAGGTTTTTTCTCACAATCTTCTCCATCACCTTGCATGGTATACAAGTTAAGGACACTGGCCTGTAGTTCAGTGCCTCTTGTCTGTCACCCTTTTTGTATATTGGTACTACATTAGCAGTCTTCCATATTTCTGGTAGGTCCCCCGTTTCCAGTGACTTACTATACACTATGGAGAGTGGTAAGCAAAGTGCTCCTGCACACTCTTTCAATACCCATGGCGAGATTCCATCCGGCCCAACAGCTTTTCTCACATCCAGCTCCAATAGGTGCTTTTTGACCTCATCTCTTGTAATTTCGAACCTATCCAAGGTCACCTGGTTTGCTGCCACCTCTCCCAGCGCCGTGATATCTCCCTGTTCTATTGTAAAGACCTCCTGGAACCTTTTGTTGAGTTCTTCACACACCTCTTTGTCATTCTCTGTGTACCTGTCCTCGCCCACCCTAAGTTTAATCACCTGTTCCTTCACTGTTGTCTTCCTCCTGATGTGACTGTGTAGTAGCTTTGGTTCAGTCTTGGCTTTGTTAGCTATATCATTTTCATACCTTTTCTCAGCTGCTCTTCTCACACTGACATACTCGTTCCTGGTTCTCTGGTATCTCTCTCTACTTTCTGGTGTTCTGTTATTACGGAAGTTCCTCCATGCCCTTTTGTTCAGCTCCTTTGCTTTCATACATTCCCTATTAAACCACGGATTCTTCCTTTGCTTCTCTGTTTTTTCCTGTTGGGCTGGGACAAACCTGCTTACAGCCTCCTGACATTTTTGGGTGACATAGTCCATCATGTCTTGTACGGACTTGGTTCCGAGTTCTGTGTCCCTGTATTCATAGTTGTATTTTACGGGGGTTGAGCTTTTTGCTCTTTTGGCCCGTCTCTCAACTATCAATCAACTGTTTACTAACTACACTAACTACTTTTTTTTTTTTTTTTCACACCCCACACACACACCCAGGAAGCAGCCCGTGACAGCTGACTAACTCCCAGGTACCTATTTACTGCTAGGTAACAGGGGCATACAGGGTGAAAGAAACTTTGCCCATTTGTTTCTGCCGGGTGCGGGAATCGAACCCGCGCCACAGAATTACGAATCCTGCACGCTATCCACCAGGCTACCTGGCCCCATTGTGTGTGTGTGTGTGTGTGTGTGTGTGTGTGTGTGTGTGTTGTGTGTGTGTGTGTGTGTGTGTGTGTGTGTGTGTGTGTGTGGTGTGTGTATGTGTGTGTGTGTGTGTGTGTGTTTTCACCTAATTGTGTTTGAGGGATTGAGCTTTGGCTCTTTGGTGCCGCCTCTCAACTGTCAATCAACAGGTGTACAGGTTCCTGACCCTACTGGGCTCTATCATATCTACATTTAAAACTGTGTATGGAGTCAGCCTCCACCACATTACTTCCTAATGCATTCTATTTGTCAACCACTCTGACACTAAAAAAGTTCTTTCTAATATCTCTGTGGCTCTTTGGGCACTCAGATTCCACCTATGTCCCCTAGTGCGTGTGCCCCTTGTGTTAAATAGCCTGTCTTTATCAACCCTGTCGATTCCCTTGAGAATCTTGAATGTGGTGATCATGTCCCCCCTAACTCTTCTGTCTTCCAACGAAGTGAGGTTTAATTCCCGTAGTCTCTCCTCGTAGCTCTTACCTCTCAGCTCGGGTACTAGTCTGGTGGCAAGCCTTTGAACCTTTTCCAATTTAGTCTGATGCTTGACTAGATATGGACTCCATGCTGGAACCGCATACTCCAGGATTGGTCTGACATATGTGGTATATAATGTTCTGAAAGATTCCTTACACAAGTTTCTAAAGGCCGTTCTTATGTTAGCCAACCTGGCATATGCTGCTGATGTTATCCTCTTGATATGAGCTTCAGGAGACAGGTCTGGCGTCAACCCCCAGGTCTTTCTCTCTCTCTTACTCTTGAAGTATTTCATCTCCCAAAACACCACACGGGAAACATCTCCCGTCACACAGGGTGCAGCTGCACCTCCACAGATCTCCAATATCATCAATCAGGTCAAGGGAATAACTGGAAAAGTAGGATGCTGGATACTCAATTTCCTGTCGAACAGAACACAAAGAGTAACAGTCAATCAGATAAAATCGAGTCCAAGCGATGTTAAAAGCTCTGTACCTCAAGGTACAGTCCTTGCACCGCTACTGTTCCTTATTCTCATATCTGATATAGACAAAAATACACGTCACAGCTTCGTGTCGTCCCTTGCAGATGACACAAAACTCAGCATAAAAATACCTCTGCTGAAGACATTGAAAAACTACAAGCGATGTCAACAAAGTTTTAGATTGGGCAGCAGAAAATAAATGATGTTTAACAGTGATAAATTTCAGGTACTCAGGTACGGCAAAAATGAAGATCTGAAGCAATACAGGGTACAAAACACAATCGAATCTTCCCATAGTAGAAAAACAGCATGTCAAGGATTTGGAATAATGAAGTCAGACGATCTAACGTTTAGGGAGCATAACCAAGCAAATATTGCGTCAGCCAGAAAATGATCGGATGGATACGAGAACTTTCATATCCAGGGATCCCATCACAATGGTTGTACTCTTTAAGTCACTTGTATTGTCCCGTCTCGAGTACTGCTCAGTACTCACTTCCCCTTCAGAGCAGGAGAGATTGCTGAAATAGAGGGAATACAAAGAACATATACGGCACGCATAGACGAGATAAAGCACCTAAATTATTGGGATCGTCTCAAAGCTCTCCATATGTACTCTCTAGAAGGAGACGAGAGAGATACCAATATATACACATGAAAAATACTGGAGGGCCAGGTCCCAAATCTGCACAGTAAAATAACAACGTACTGGAGTGAACGATTATGGAAGAAAATGCAAGATTGATCCAGTGAAGGGCAGAGGTCCATAGGCACAATCAGAGAGCACTGTATAAATATCAGAGGTCCGCGTTGTTAAACGTCCTCCCAGCAACTATAAAAATATGCCGGAACAACCGTGGACATCTTGAAGAGAAAACTGGACTGTTTTCTAAGAGAAGTTCCGGACCAGCCGGGTTGTGGGTGGGTATGGTGTGGTGGGTATATTTACTTCCCATTCTCCTATCACAGTGACCTCACCTTGTTCTGTTGTGAAGATCTCTTGGAACTCTTGTTGAGTTCTTCACACACCTCTTTTTTCATTCTTTGTGTACCTGTCCTCGCCACCCAAAGTTTCATCACCTGGTCCTTCACTGTTGTCTTCCTCCTGATGTGACTGTGTAGTAGCTTTGGTTTCGGTCTTGGCTTTATTAGCTATATCATTTTCATACCTTTTCTCAGCTGCTCTTCTCACACTAACATACTCGTTCCTGGTTCTCTGGTATCTCTCTCTACTTTCTGGTGTTCTGCTATTACAGAAGTTCCTCCATGCCCTTTTGTTCAGCTCCTTGGCTTTCATACATTCTCTAATAAACCATGGATTCTTATTTGCTTCTCTGTTTTTTCCTGTCGGGCTGGGACAAACCTGCTTACAGCCTCCTGACATTTTTGGTGACATAGTCCATCATGTCATGTACGGACTTGGTTCCGAGTTCTGTGTCCCAATGTATGATCCAATAGGAATTATTCCAATCTTTCATAGTTTCCCTTCGGTACGGCCAGCCCTTTGTTTCCCAGTTCTTTTTTTGGGGGTGATAATTCCTAGCTCAACCAGGTACTCAAAGCTCATTACACTATGAGACCACTCAGTTCCAGGGGGCTTCCAGCTTAAATTCCCTTATATCCGACTCATTAGGGTAAATATCAGATCAAGTAAGGCTTGGTTCACCCCCGCCTCTCATTCTTGTCGGTCCTTGACGTGTTGACTTGAAGTTTCTTGTTGCCACATGCCAGCAGCTTAGCCTCTCCATGTGTCTGGGCCTCCATGTGGGTCTCTGTTCCCCAATCTATCTTCCCATGGTTGAGTCTCCCATGATTAGTTGTCTGGATCCGTTCCTGCTAGCCACAGAAGCTGCTTTCTCCTATTATATTGATGGTGCCAAGATTTGTTTATATAGATTCCTTATCTGGGATCTTCTGTAGTTCAGGGGGGATTATATATGGACTACTACTATATTTTCTGTCCTCCATTTGCTATGGTGCCAGAAGTTGTAGTCACTGAAACCTTCAAGTTCGGAATTACCATCTCTTCGAAACTCCAAACCTTCTCCTAAGGTAGGCAAAGCTAACACCACGCTCTTCTCTCTCTTCTTTCTATTTCCTCACTACATAATAGCCCTGTGGGAAACACTGCATTTGTTATGGTTTTCGTTAGCTTGTTTCTGTGAGTGCTATTATGTCTGGGTTTTCTTCTAATGCCCATTCTTCGAGTTCACTTGTTTATTGTAATCCCATCTATGTTAGTGTACATTGCCTTGACACACATTACATTGGTGTGGGAAGCTGTTCCGTGGGTGG
>WNGS01003388.1:9128404-9158128 GCA_020271785.1 Procambarus virginalis
GTTTTGCAAACTTTGTATAAATCTCATACTTAAAACTAGAGAGGGCAAAGGCTAAGCCTTATGGTGCATCCCAAATCACCTTCCTGATAAACGATCTTGCTATTACAAATGCAACATTACTGACAGCACATTATAATTATTAAGGGCGACATGAACAGGTATCTCCTACAGAGGAATTTAAAAGACCTCTTGGCAACAATGGACCAGAATTTTTTTACCTCATTCCCAACTCTTGTATCGGTTCTTCCCTTGATCCTGTCATCAGTGACCTGCCTGCAATTCAGGCGAGTTACTTATACCTGCTACCAGTATTTCATTACTCTGCTTCTCTCAACAGAATGGGATGAAGAAATCAATTCTCACAACCTGGTTCTGGGACAAGGGGAACTGCCCAGCCCTCTGCTCAGACGTAGGAGTCCCATAATGGAATTCCTTGCTCTAGGGAGGCGTGAACAGCCAAGTAAATAACTTAACAAACTGGATCGCCAACACAAGTACATCCCTCACAGGCAGCATGATACCAAGCCTTCTGATTACCCTTTGTTGGGCTAATGATGGCAGGAAGTAGCAAAGGCAAAAGCAAAGTCTTGGGGAGATATGAAAGCCATTCTTCCGATCACAACAGCAATATTCACAGTGACGCTTGTACTATTTAAAAGGAGACTAGTACTGGGACATATGTTAACGAGAATCACAAATAGGAATAAAAGTGCCACAAAAATATACGGATCCATAATCTAATACTCTCTGGTCAAAGATTAGCATAAATATTCATCCTCACTAAATCGAGAAGATGGGACTGTTGCGTCAGGGAATGAAGAAAAGTGGACCAACTGCAGATAATTTTTCTGCAATTGCGAAATAATACAAGCCCCTCATGTCGAATGATAACTTTCATAGTTTGACCCAAACACTGTATCGTAGCTGTCAGTAGTGGCCATTAATTTCCTTAAATCACTCGACATATGTAAGATGTTACGAAGTGAATTTCCACAGCAGCTGAATGTTGCATGTTGAGTTGAGATGGTGTGCATCCGTACATAAGTTCAACCAGCAGGAATGCAATTGTCTTTGAATCTATAATATTGTTGGATAGATAAAGCGTGTCTGGTGTCTTTGTGAGGCTGAAGCCACCACGAGAGTGATCATTGTATAATATGGCCTTTGTGTTCCCATTGAGAGTTTAGCCAATTACACAGTGAAACATTACAAGGAGAGGAGCGCCAGGAAGAGCAACATCTTAGTATATACAGACTGGATTTTCTCCTCAGGCAGAAGGAGGAGATTTAAAAGCTCAGGTCATTCACTTACGGTCGATGAGGACCATTGATATTTAAGTGACGTCATGGTCTACATCACCAATAATGCGTATGGAAGGCGGTAAAATTGCCTACCTCTGATTTGCATATCGTGAGAAAGCTTTTGGGTCCTGACTGCAGGCAGGCGCGCAACAATCATTCTGTAACCAAGCCCTGCACAAGGCACTTGGGTGGTGGATTGTTCTCTACTAGACGAAAAACAACTTTCATAATTCCACTAAGTTGAAACGTCAAATTATACCAGAAGATGCTTATTACTATATCGTGCAAACGGCCAGAATCACGAAAGTAAAATTAGAGACGTAACAAGGTGATCTAGTGACCTAAGGAAGAGCACAAGATGGTGAGAGAAGAAAAAGAACGTGGCCCAAAGTGCTGCCCCATAATTATGGCCATTTTAAGTCATCCCTGGCACTAAAAGCCTAGATGATTTGCTGCAACCATTGCACCATTGTGAAGCATTGCCGCATTGTTGTCCATGATGGTGGAACACCTATGAGAGGAGTTGATCACCGACCATGCGCTACCCACCAATGAATCATTGCTACCAGCCACCTGTTCATTAGGGTCTCTAGAGGTCGCCGTGTGAGGGTGTGTGCTGTGCGCCTCTCTCATTGTTGACCCGGCTGTTGAGGTGTACGCACCAGGGGCGCAGCCTACCGGTTGTTTTAAGTTGGCATTATGGGGACCCCCCTTCCTCCTATTCGCCGTTCGGAGACCATTGGCCTGGAGTTTTCGGGCCGAGCATTATATCTTGCTGTGGAAATTATTCTGTTGGTTATGCTCCGCGTTCCAGTGTCTGATGCCTTTGGTATCCAGCTGCTAACGACCCACCGAGCACTCGTCAAGTTCCATTCCAGAGCTGTCTATCAAGACTTCGTGGCCCATTGTGATGGGCGTTCGTTTACCCTCCCTGGTGACGGTGGTACCGTCTTTGTATCTGTGGTTTCCTCAGGTTGAACTCTGTCTCTTCCAGCAGGTGGCGTGGGGTCTAGTGTGGTACCAGGACCGTTGCCCTGCATCTCAAGTTGCCTATCCTGCCCACTGTTACGTTGATGGGCTGCACCATGCGTGCTTTTTATGCAGGGCAGACCATAACTTGTTGCCTCTTCCATCTCATTCTCCTGTGCCGGCTTCTGCGGCTCTGCGGGCTCTCTCACCTGTGCTGGCCCTTTCACCTGCGCCGGCTCTGCGTATCCTGTCTCCAGCTCGGATGTCCCCTGAGGGGTGTGGGATAGTGCCCAGTGTCGGCAAGGTTGCTGCCCGACGGGGTTGCATCTTCCCCACCATGGGCTGCCAGCCGAGGGCTCTTCTCGGGTGCCTCCTGCAGGCGGCGACAGTTCCGACGATCAGCGACCCGTTTCGTAGCATTCTTGGGCGGATAGGAGTGTGTCACCCCATCGTGAGTGGGCTGACGAGTGTGACGAGGTGGTTGATGATGCTGTGGGGGGACTCTGTGCTGCCTCCTGTTTCGGCCCCTGCGCCTCCTGCTCGTGGCTCCGCTCCGTGGGGGTTACCCTGGGTGATCGGGATCTTGTCGGGGTGTTGAAGAAAGATGTGCGCCGGGGTGGGAGGGGGGTGGTGGCCTCTGCTCCTGTGCTTGGTGGTGGGCGTCCTGGCACGTCTGCGGGTCCTCCCTGTGCGACACTTGGTGAGGAGCCTAGTGCGTGTCCTAGTGTGATGCCCAGTGCGCATCCCAGTATGGCTGCCAGTACGGGGCCCTCTAGTGCGAGACCCCTCTCTGTGATCTCGGCCTCTGAGGAAGTGCTAAGTAGTGAGTTCCAAACTCAGTCTTTGGAACTCACTTTGGATGTACGGGTGCGTCCCATCCCATGGTGCTCTTCTACCATTTGGGTGCCGCGAGCACAGGGGTTTATCAATGAGGTGCCAGATTTCATGCCTTGGCCTTGTGCGTCTCCTGGTCGTCAGATGACCGATGATGAACTGTTGATTTGGGAGGTTTACCTCTTGCACTTTCCGGCGCAGGAGATCACGCATAAATATGTGTAGTTCTTGTGCTTGACTGTGTTCTCCCTGTATTTTGGTTTATGTTGCCTTGTCTGCTATATGTATGTTTTGTATCCTTGTTTTGGTTCGCCCCTTTTGGGCATTATGTTTTGTTTGTGGCTTGTATATACTGTATTGTTTTGTTTCCTTTGTGTGTTTATATGTTGTGCTTCCTGTGTTGTTTGCGCGAGTCTGTGCTTATGTAGTTTATGCTTCTGTTCTGTTAATGATTTGTCCTTTTCTTCACTTGTCTTTTCCTTACATTTGTTTTTATGTACTTATATATGTGTGTGTGGGGTGGGTGGTTGCGTGTGTGTGGGTGGTTGCGTGAGTGTGTGTGATGCGGGTTTGTGTTCCCTGTTCCAGCATGTTCCGGTTATGTGATTGTGTGAGTTGGGTTCTGAGGGGCCCTTCTGGCTTTCTCTGTATGTGGGTCTGCTGTGCCTTTCCCGGTATGTGTGTGTTTGTGTGTTTAGGTGTGTAATGTTCTTTTCATTTGCCCGGTAATGGATTGTTTGCGAGCTTATTTTCTGTGTTCGTGTCTGTACTTTTTGTTCTCTACCCTTTTGTCTTTATATTTTGTATCCTGTACATGGTTCAAGGTTATGTTTTATTTGTTTTTTATCCTTTTCTGTTTCATGTTCTATATCTGTTCTTTATTGTCCTTAGTATGCTCTGTGTTTATTGTATAAATAAAAAAAATGTTCATTATCCATCTACCACATATCATCAAAAGAGTGTTTTATTCACTTAAGTATCGTCTTGACAAAACTGCCGCACGCGGCTGTACCATGGAGACCACTACGATTGTGTATTATGTATTTTACACCTACGATTGTGTAGGTGAATGCGCCTGAACGAGGACCCGGCCACCGTAGTTACAGATTATGCTTTACTACAAGAGTATCTCTCTGCGAGCAGCTGACCACGAATCTTACTCCCCAACCCAAATACTTAGACATATCAAAGACAGGCTAAAGACAGTTAACACGTACTTGTTAACGTAGTACGTCAACAAAGCTTCAATGTAAGTTCGTGGTGACATTTTTTAATTAAAACGTACGTTCACATATAGCTAACTACTGATTATTGAGTAATAATTGTGCATGCCAATTACTTGTCCGATTGGCGAGGTATTGAGATTTATAGCGCATGTATTGCCATTGCCCAATCGTCGGTAAACTCCAGTGTCCTGGTTGATTACCGCAAGTGATTGAAGAGCCGAGTTAATGATGGGTTGTTCCTGATTGTTAGGTGAAGTTGTTCCTGTGGGAACCGTTATCATTTAGCTAGATGAGCTATGTATCTCTAGCTCAATTAAGCTTTGATTGACACCAATCACGAGTAAATTCAAGCATCCATGTATTAGCGAGTAAGTTTATACATCGTACTATGTTAATTGTTATGATGTGAGTTTTGGAAGCCATTCCATCGGTTATTATGATAAATTTCATCAACACAATAATAGCTCCTAGGCCTTTAAACACTAATAACTAACAGCCATTAACCACTTTTTATCAACTTGATGAGGACCCTGAGTGAATTAATTGCTTCAGTAGCATTGTTAAATTCTCACGACCAATGACATCGCTACTCTGTGAGCTGCACAAGAGAACCACCATCCACAGAGGAGTCCCACTTGAACAGTGTACACGGATATTGTAACTAATTACACAAAAATTCACAATACCAATATATATAGCAATGCTAAAATCAGCTGGAACTCTTAGGTGACTCGACCCTGCCACCAAGGGGCTGGTCCGGGTGGTACAGTGGTAGAGGGTGATGCTGGCAGTCCGTTGGTCGTGGATTAAGTACCTGAGAGCTCCAGTGGATTTTCTCGTGGTTCATAATTCTCCGGTAGGTACCTGAGATTTGCATTAGCTTAAACTGATTCGATGACGCAGCTTACAAGAGTAGTGAAGAAACCTAAGGCCGACATGTTGCCAAACTGCTCAGGTGCCAAACGGTGCCATATTGTATACTGCGCAGGTGCCAAACTGAGCGTATACAATCTCAGCAGCAGTACACAACTGCTGGCGTCGTCTCTACCATCATTGCCAGCTTTTGCCACATGGATAAAGACAGTTATGTCAATTACTTTAGAATATCTTCAGATAATAATCTGACAACAAATCAGAGCATTTTTTTCCTCATCGCTTACTGTTTGATCGATAATGTGATTTACGGAAAGATCTTTCTACTGCTGATATTTAGGTCAGCCATTTCACTAATTGCGTTAGTCACTAGATATGAACCACTTACAGCGGCTGTTTCTTGCACGAGACACTGAAGGTGCGTTTGACCGAGAACCGCACCTGGACACCTGATTCTCTGGGTATCACGCGTATCTTATGCCTAATTTCGTCGTTCTTCAGAATGAACTCCAATGGATTTCATAATGGAGCACAGTCTGAGAGCACTTTAACCGGTGCCTGTACACCACAGTGGTGTATTGGCTCTTGGGAATGTCTACTTCCATGATATACAATTCATCATTCCTAAAGCTCTATCTTATGGTGATGGCTGCACTCTTTATTTAATTAATACATCCAATGAGTAATTTTATTTTCCTCTCATGGATGATCTAACCCCTCTCCCCCCCCCCCCCCAGCGTTTATCGAATTTGTAGACACAATAGAGAACTGTGCAAGACACCTCACCTCCAGTCCTGAGACTTTTTAGTTAGACTGGTTAGTATACCAGAGCCATAGAACTCAACACCAGAGATATGTCGGCAGCCTTACATGTATCTATACGACCAATGTTGGCAAGATTACCCACCTGGCTCAACTTCGAGGACAACCAGAATCTGGTAACCACAACACAAGGCGCTCAGCGTCATGCTGGTTGTGTTGCTCACAAGAACACCACTCCACGACCGATACATCGTCCCTAGGCTGACTCGCACATGTTCACTCAGAGTATTATATTGAGTGAACTCAACACATAAACAATATTCACTCAACGACATAAACAGGCTTGAACTCCAACCAACTGACAATAAGAAGCCTCTGACACACAGTTGGCTCCATCTTTGTCCTGCTACTAACATGATTTGTAACTTAGCACTTGAAGTTCATTCCTTACTGAAATAATCAGCTCATTGCATGAATGACTTTCTAGGGCAAGGCTTCAGATGAGCTGAATTAGGATAACAGTTCTTATCGTGCTGTTGTACGAGGAACATCCGTGTGTTCCCCTAATGAACCCCTGCTCTTATTGAACAATAAAGTCTTTATAATTATCAATTATGGTGAATTGTGATTAACGTGCACGGTGTGCTATTTATTAAAAGGTTGTATATATAATCTCAACATAAAAATTACTATTACGTTTAACATGATCAAATTAATTTGTTCATTATATTTCTATTAATTCTCTAATATCGTAACAATTAAAAAATCCGTTTCTTCCTTATTTATATAAACATTTTATGTTGACTTTTATCAAGAGTTACTTGTATATAGTGGCATTAATATTGGTTATCACTTAACGTGCCTCGTTCTTATTGTTACCCAGTGTGCTGTGGTGGTACTGTGACCCCGTGGTACTGTGACCCCGTGGTACTGTGACCCCGTGGTACTGTGACCACGTGGTACTGTGACCCCGTGGTACTGTGACCCCGTGGTACTGTGACCGTGGTACTGTGACCACGTGTACTGTGACCCCGTGGTACTGTGACCACGTGGTACTGTGACCCTCCTGGTACTGGTGGTATGTGACCCCGTGGTACTGCGACCCCTGGTACAGTGACCCTGTGGTACTGTGACCCCGTGGTACTGTGACTCTCGTGGTACTGTGACCCCGTGGTACTGTGGTACTGTGACCCGTGGTACGGTGGTACTGTGACCATTGTGGTACTGTGACCCCGTGGTACTGTGACCCCGTGGTACTGTGACCCCGTGGTACTGTGACCCTCGTGGTACTGTGACCCCGTGTACTGTGACCCTGGTGGTACTGTGACCCTGGTGGTACTGTGACCCCGTGGTACTGTGGTACTGTGACCCCCGTGGTACGTGGTACTGTGACCCTCGTGGTACTGTGACCCCGTGGTACTGTGACCCCGTGGTACTGTGACCCCCGTGGTACTGTGACCCTCGTGGTACTGTGACCCCGTGGTACTGTGACCCTCGTGGTACTGGTACTGTGACCCCGTGGTACTGTGACCCTCGTGGTACTGTGACCCTCGTGGTACTGTGACCCTCGTGGTACTGTGACCCCGTGGTACTGTGGTACTGTGACCCCGTGGTACTGTGACCCTGGTGGTACTGTGACCCTGGTGGTACTGTGACCCCGTGGTACTGTGACCCTCGTGGTACTGTGGTACTGTGACCCCGTGGTACTGTGACCCTGTGGTACTGTGACCCCGTGGTACTGTGACCCTGGTGGTACTGTGACCCCGTGGTACGTTGACCTGGTGGTACTGTGACCCCGTGGTACTGTGACCCCGTGGTACTGTGACCCTCGTGGTACTGTGACCCCGTGGTACTGTGTACAGTGACCCTCGTGGTACTGTGACCCCCGGGTATGTGACCCTAGTGGTACTGTGACCCGTGGTACTGTGACCCTCGTGGTACTGTGACCCCGTGGTACTGTGACCCTCGTGGTACTGTGACCCCGTGGTACTGTGGTACTGTGGCCCCGTGGTACTGTGACCCTCCTGGTACTGTGGTACTGTGACCCCGTGGTACTGCGACCCCATGTACAGTGAACCTCGTGGTACTGTGACCCCGTGGTACTGTGACTCTCGTGGTACTGTGACCCCGGTGTACTGTGTACTGTGACCCCGTGGTATTGGTACTGTGACCCTCGTGGTACTATGACTCCGTGGTACTGTGGTACTGTGACCCCGTGGTACTGTGACCCGTGGTACTGTGACCCCGGGTACTGTGACCCCGTGGTACTGTGACCCGTGGTACTGTGGAACGTGACCCCGTGGTACTGAGACCCCGTGGTACAGTGACTCCGTGGTACTGTGATCCATGGTACTCTGACCCCGTGGTACTGTGACCTCAGGTACTGTGACCCCGTGGTACTGCGAGACTGTGACCTCCGTGGTACTGTGACCTCGTGAAACAGTGACCCCGTGATATTGTGACCCCGTGGTACTGTGACCCCGTGGTACAGTGACCCCGTGGATATTGTGACCCCGTGATATTGTGACCCCGTGGTACTAGACCCCCGTGGTACAGTGACCCCGTGGTACAGTGACCCCGTGGTACAGTGACCCCGTGGTAGTGTGACCCCGCATACAGTGACCCCGTGTACAGTGACCCCGTGGTATTGTTACCCCGTGGTACAGTGCCCGTGGCACAGTGACCCCGTGGTACAGTGACCCCGTGGTATTGTGACCCCGTGTACAGTGACCCCGTGGTACAGTGACCCCATGGTATTGTGACCCCGTTGTACTGTTACCCGTGGTACTGTGACCCCGTGGTACTGTGACCCCGTGGTACAGTGACCCCGTGGTACAGTGACCCCACATTATAGTGACATAATAATATAATGACCCCATGGTACAGTGACCCATGGTGAAAGTAACCCAATGATATAGCGGACGTCTGGAATCCTCCTCTGCCTGCGAGCCGCTGGATCGCATTCTGTTTTCGCGATTTTGGATTTGATACTACCGTTTCGCATCCCGATTCAATGATCTGGTTTGTACGATGCCTGGTGCATATATCGCCTTGGGTTACAGGATAGTTAATAGATTTTGAACGTTTTTCTGGTTTTCCCGGTGGGATGATGGTGTCCGGCGTCGGCATGGCCGAGAGGTGCCGGGAGATGGTGGGCTCCTGGTGTCCCCTCAGCTGTAGTGGGCGGCTGGCATCCGTTCTACCGGAGGGTGCCACATGACTTTGCATTTAGTTGGGGGCCGAGTTTTGGGCTTTGCTACCTTGTGTTGTCTGTTTGGGGCGGGGCCGGTGCTTGTCACCCTGAGGGACTCCTGGGGTCCCCAAATCATTTGCCTCTCTGTGCGTTTCTTTGACGCGAGGCATCTTAGTGCCTGGTAATATGCATCATACGTTTCACTATTAGGATTTGAGATTAACCCATTATGGGTATGCCAGGGCGCTTCCGATCCCACGTTCGTCGTCGCTCCTTAATTCACAGCAACAACANAGAATTATAAGAACATGTTTGCGGATGATGCTAAGATACCTGGAAAGATAAGCGCAGACGATTGCAATGCACTTCTAATTGATCGAGATAAAAAAGTGCTTGTTGCATCAAGTGGCAAATTAAATTCAATGTGAATAAATGCCATGTTATGGAATGTGGAATCGGAGAAAATAGACCACATACAACTTACAAAATATGTGGAAAGGAATTATAGAACTCCAATAAAGAACGAGACCTAGGGATGGTATTGGATAGTAAGCAGTCACCAGCGGAACACATAAAGAGCATTGTGAGAGGAGCTTCAGGATTGCTTTTAATTACTTGTGCCTAAATCTCAAGAAGAATATAAGAAAAGTGGAAAAGGTGCAACGGCATGCTAAAAATGACATTCGAAACTGAAAAACAATAGTTAAGAGGAGAGACTAGTGGCGTTAATCGTACCGAAACTAGAAGATATAAAAGAGGTGATATGCTCACCACTTACAAAAAACTAACAGGAATACACCAAATTGACAAAGATGAACTCCGGAAACCATCAAATTCACGAACAAGAGGACTCAAACTCAAGTTAAGAAAACAGAGGTGCCGAAAAAATATTGAACGATATTAAAAATATTTATTTTGCAAACAGAGTGGTAGACGGTTGGAACAAGCTAGGTGAGAGGGTGGTGCAGGCCAAAACTGTCAGAAGTTTCAAATTGTTATACAACAAAGAGAACTGGGAAGACGGGACACCACGAGTGTAGCTCTCATCCTGTATCTGCACCTAGATAATTACACACACACACACACACAAACTCACACACACACACACACACACACACACACACACCACACACACACACACACACACACACACACACACACACACACACAGAGGGTATAGAATCCCAGAGGGTATAGAATCGTTTCTCTCAATGTTTGCCGATGATGCAAAAATTATGAGGAGGATTGAAACTGAGGACGATAGTAGGAGGCTACAAGACGACCTAGACAGACTGAGTGAATGGTCCAACAAATGGCTGTTGAAGTTCAACCCGAGTAAATGCAAAGTAATGAAACTAGGCAGTGGAAACAGGAGGCCAGACACAGGATACAGAATAGGAGATGAAGTACTTAATGAAACGGACAGAGAGAAAGATCTAGGAGTTGATATCACACCAAACCTGTCTCCTGAAGCCCACATAAAAAGGATAACATCTGCGGCATATGCGAGGCTGGCTAACATCAGAACAGCGTTCAGGAACCTGTGTAAGGAATCATTCAGAATCTTGTACACCACATATGTAAGACCAATCCTGGAGTATGCAGCCCCAGCATGGAGCCCGTACCTTGTCAAGCACAAGACGAAGCTGGAAAAAGTCCAAAGGTATGCCACTAGACTAGTCCCAGAACTAAGAGGCATGAGTTACGAGGAAAGGCTGCGGGAAATGCACCTTACGACACTGGAAGACAGAAGAGTAAGGGGAGATATGATCACAACCTACAAAATCCTCAGAGGAATCGACCGGGTAGACAAGGACAAACTATTCAACACTGGGGGACGCGAACAAGGGGACACAGGTGGAAACTGAGTACCCACATGAGCCACAGAGACGTTAGAAGGAACTTTTTCAGTGTCAGAGTAGTTAACGGATGGAATGCATTAGGCAGTGATGTGGTGGAGGCTGACTCCATACACAGTTTCAAGGGTAGATATGATAGAGCCCAGTAGGCTCGGGAATCTGTACACCGGTTGATTGACAGTTGAGAGGCGGGACCAAAGAGCCAAAGCTCAACCCCCGCAAGCACAAATAGGTGAGTACAAATAGGTGAGTACACCACACACACACACACACACACACACACACACACACACACCAGACCTGTCCCCTGAAGCTCATATCAAGAGGATAACATCAGCAGCATATGCCAGGTTGGCTAACATAAGAACGGCCTTTAGAAACTTGTGTAAGGAATCTTTCAGAACATTATATACCACATATGTCAGACCAATCCTGGAGTATGCGGCTCCAGCATGGAGTCCCTATCTAGTCAAGCATAAGACTAAACTGGAAAAGGTTCAAAGGTTTGCCACCAGACTAGTACCCGAGCTGAGAGGTATGAGCTACGAGGAGCGACTGCAGGAATTAAACCTCACTTCGTTGGAAGACAGAAGAGTTAGGGGGGACATGATCACCACATTCAAGATTCTCAGGGGAATCGACAGGGTTGATAAAGACAGGCTGTTTAACACAAGGGGCACACGCACTAGGGGACACAGGTGGAAGCTGAGTGCCCAAATGAGCCACAGAGATATTAGAAAGAACTTTTTAGTGTCAGAGTGGTTGACAAATGGAATGCATTAGGAAGCGATGTGGTGGAGGCTGACTCCATACACAGTTTCAAATGTAGATATGATAGAGCCCATTAGGCTCAGGAAACTGTACACCTGTTGATTGACGGTTGAGAGGCGGGACCAAAGAGCCAGAGCTCACCCCCGCAAGCACAACTAGGTGAGTACAACTAGGTGAGTACACACACACACGCACACCTATACTGTTTCTGATATATGTAAATGATCTCCCAGAGGGTATAGATTCGTTCCTCTCAATGTTTGCCGATGATGCAAAAATTATGAGGAGGATTGAAACAGAGAATGGTAGTAGGAGGTTACAAGATGACCTAGACAGACTGAGTGAATGGTCCAGCAAATGTCTGTTGAAGTTCAACCAGAGTAAATGCAAAGTAATGAAACTAGGCAGTGGAAACAGGAGGCCAGACACAGGATACAGAATAGGAGAGGAAGTACTTAATGAAACAGACAGAGAGAAAGATCTAGGAGTTGATATCACACCAAACCTGTCTCCTGAAGCCCACATAAAGAAAATAACGTCTGCGGCATATGCGAGGCTGGCTAACATCAGAACGGCGTTCAGGAACCTTTGTAAGGAATCATTCAGAATCTTGTACACCACATATGTAAGACCAATCATGGAATATGCGGCCCCAGCATGGAGCCCGTACCTTGTCAAGCACAAGACGAAGCTGGAAAAAGTGCAAAGGTATGCTACTAGACTAGTCCCAGAACTAAGAGGCATGAGTTATGAGGAAAGGCTGCGGGAAATGCACCTTATGACACTGGAAGACAGAAGAGTAAGGGGGGACATGATCACAACCTACAAAATCCTCAGGGGAATCGACCGGGTAAACAAGGATAAACTATTCAACACGGGCGGGACGCGAACAAGGGGACACAGGTGGAAACTGAGTACTCACATGTGCCACAGGGACGTAAGAAGGAACTTTTTCAGTGTCAGAGTAGTTAACAGATGGAATGCTTTAGGCAGTGATGTGGTGGAGGCTGACTCCATACACAGTTTTAAATGTAGATATGATAGAGCCCAGTAGGCTGGAGAACCTGTACACCAGTTGATTGACAGTTGAGAGGCGGGACCAAAGAGCCAAAGCTCAACCCCCGCAAGCTTAATTAGGTGAGTACACACACACACACACACACAGGAGGGAATTGCTATATCGTGGAAAATCTTCAGAATACCGAGAGAGTTATCAATGCCTCACCTGCGTAGAACATCTCCCGGTGCATGGTGGGACAACCCTTACTCCGGTGGGCGTTGGTGAAGTCGATGTTGGTTCTGACGGTCCTGTGGTGCAGGGGCTTCACGGGACGGTAGTTGTTCGCCATCTTCGCCTTCGGAGATTTCTGATCTCCCTGCATCAGTAGCCGAAGTGCGTAGAGCTGCAGGGAGGAGCAGAAGGGAGAGAACACCAGGTTAGGAGTACGTAGAGTAGCAGTGGAAGTAGTGTATAGAGCTACAAGGAAAATGAGCTCGTGGAACATCAGGGAAGACGAATACCTAGTGCTGCAGAGGGAATGACATCATAGAGTTACTGAGGTACATATCACGCAGGAGGTACGCAGGATACAGAGCTTAGAGTGGAGTGTTTACAGTGGAAGGACATGAGAACACTTGGTGTTAAGCGAGCCAAACAGAACACCCATCAGAAAAATACATTATCCTTTGTTTATTTCCCATCTGTGAATTATTGTATATACTTGAAAATTACTGAATACCATTTTCAGTTATTGGAGTTTAATGACCAAACATTACATCAGTAGATCGAGAAATGACGACGTTTCGGTCCGTCCTGAACCTTTATCAAGTTGTGTGTGACTTACTGGGAGAAACTGCCAAGTCTCACACACTACTTGATTGTGGTCCAGGAAGGAGCGAAACGTCGTTCGCTTTTCCATCTTCTGATGTGTGGTTTGATCATCATATGTGTGGTTTGATCATCATATGTGTGGTTTGATCATCATATGTGTAGTTTGATCATCATATGTGTGGTTTGATCATCATATGTGTGGTTTGATCATCATATGTGTGGTTTGATCATCATATGTGTGGTTTGATCATCATATGTGTGGTTTGATCATCATATGAGTGGTTTGATCATCATATGTGTGGTTTGATCATCATATGTGTGGTTTGATCATCATATGTGTGGTTTGATCATCATGTGTGGTTTGATCATCATATGTGTGGTTTGATCATCATATGTGTGGTTTGATCATCATGTGTATGGTTTGATCATCATGTGTGTGGTTTGATCATCATATGTGTGGTTTGATCATCATATGTGTGGTTTGATCATCATGTGTGTGGTTTGATCATCATGTGTATGGTTTGATCATCATATGTGTGGTTTGATCATCATACATTTAACCCCGTTATTGTGACTCTTCGTCTGTATTGGTGTTTCACTTTCAGGGTGTTCCAACTTGCTGTAGTTGGAACACTACAGCAAGTCGTAGTGTTGTAGTGTTCCAACTCACTACATTTTGGTCGTTAAAAGTTCCATTATTGAGGAAACTTTGATGAATTTCATTGTTTGTTGTACTTAAATTAGGCGGTATTATGACTAGAGAGATTTTTATGAAAGGTGGTGAAAGGGAGATGTCTGAGAGGTACTGGAGGCAAGGAGGGGGAGATGGGTGGTGAGAAGGGGGGGGGGAAATAGACGGTTCAGGGATGGAGGACGGGAGGGAGGGCAAGGTGAGGGATGGAAGAATGGAAAAGGAACGTCATCCAAAGGAAATGTAAACGTGTAAGGTCATCCGGATTGTCCCAAGATGGGTATGGCGTTCTCTTCCCCTGACCAGATGGGTATGGGGTTCACTGTCTATCAGAACCTGAATATGGGCGACACTGCCACTCACAGGATGAGTAAGACATCCGCTAGCACTCACAGAAGAGAAATGACTCCCACCACTACTCACAGGCTGGGAATGGCATCCATCATTCCCCACAACCCATCCTCGCCGGATTAAAATGCCGTCCACTACCACTTAAAGGAGGGAAATGGCGTGGCTATTAAATAAACTAAAATAAAGAAATTAAAAATTCTCCGGCACGAATCCAGGACCCAATAAGCCGGATGCTGAAAGCCGTTCAAGCTAAAAACGGAGAGAGGGAACCAGCCATCCCGCCGCAAAAATGATTGTGAAAAGCTTTGAAAATGTTGTGAGAAACAGGGAGTGGAGGCGACTGAGAGGTGAGATCTGTTTCTATTATAAAATCGCCAGGGACTCGACCTGACGTTGGGAAAGTTTGCGGGTTTCACTGTGCCATGTGAAGAATGATGGAGCATCTGCGCTGCAAGGGTGATGGAGAATATAGAGACAAGAAACCATGGATACTACGGTGATGGAGAAGAAGACTGAGGGACAAGAAGCCAATGTGAACAGGGCGAGGGAGGTACAGGAGGAAGAACAATAAAGCAATTTCTGCGGTGAAGATAGAGAGGCAATAAGCAATCTGTTGCAAGAGTTATGGAGAAGGGAAAGGAACTATTAGGACAAAGCGCCAAGCCATTACGACTATATAGCCCATGGAAGTGATCAGGATATTAGAATAAGGATTGGGATGGGACGGTGGGTGGGGGGAGGGGGACGAAATGGTGCCCATCCACTGGGGCAGTCGAGGATTGAACGCCGACCTGCATGAAGCGAAACCGTCGCCATACTGTTCAGCCTAAGTGGTTGGAATTATGGAGAAGAATCCTTGTTACATGAAATATGGCGCAGTGAGAAGGAATCTATGATGCAGCAGTAATGGAGAATCAAATGGGCGGACAAACACTAGAGGTACTGGTAAGAGGTGAGAAACAGGAATAATTAAAAATGAAAAAAAAACTTGTATCATGAAAAACTGTTAAACACGAAGATATAAAACATACTTGGCAGCTCAACTCATGAGATGAGAGACAAATTTGAAAAACGTGTTGTCATTTGAAAGACAAAGCACTAGATGCCATATTATATATAACTGATATAAAAACTTTACATAAATAAGCTTTTCGAATGTATGAGGGAAGACAAATGGATGAAGGTATTGCGACAGGAATAAATAACGAGACAGAAAAGACAAATGTATAACAATATTATATAGAGAAGGGTTTTGTTATTATATACANGTTCCCCCAATCTATCTTCCCATGGTTGAAGTCTCCCATGATTAGAAGTCTGGATCCGTTCCTGCTAGCCACAGAAGCTGCTCTCTTATTATATTGATGTGGCCATGTTGTTTCTATCATATCCTGTCTGGGTCTTCTGTCATTCGGTGGGGGGTTATATATGACTACTATTATAATTTTCTGTCCTCCAGTTGCAATGGTGCCTGATATGTAGTCCCTGAAACCTTCACAGTTCTGAATTACCATCTCTTCGAAACTCCAACCTTCTTTAGTAGCAAAGCCACACCACCTCCTCCTCTCCCTTCTCTCTCTTTCCTCACTACATAGTAGCCCTGTGGAAACACTGCATTTGTTATGATTTTCGTTAGCTTTGTTTCTGTGAGTGCTATTATGTCTGGGTTTTCTTCTAGTGCCCACTCTCCAAGTTCACTAGTTTTATTTGTAATCCCATCTATGTTAGTGTACATCGCCTTGAAGCTCACTTTCTTCTGTTCATTTACATATCCCTTTCTTGGCGAGTATTCTACTGGTGTGGGAAGCTGTTCCGTGGGTGAGAGGATCTGTGAGGTGGTTTGCAGGGTTTGTGTGTGTGTGTGTGTATGTGTGTGTGTGTGTGTATGTGTGTGTGTGTGTGTGTGTGTGTGTGTGTGTGTGTGTGTGTGTGTGTGTGTGTGTGTGTGTGTGTGTGTGTGTGTGTGGTGTGTGTGAGTGTGTGTGGTTCACCACACCGGTTCACCACTTTGAGTGCGGGCCGGCTGAAATGGGTCCATCTGTGGGCTTCTATGCTCGTCATGTGGGTCGCGAGCCCAATTATTTCCAGGGTTTCGTTTCGTGGGCTCTCTCTGCGGATATTTAATCAGGGTCAGACACGAACCTGTTTCCAATGTGGCGCTGAGGGCCATGTGGCGGCCAGCTGTGACGCTCCTCTTGCTGAGGCCCCTTCAGTTTTCCTGGAGGATGACTTTCCCTGCTTGTCTGTGCGTGGGGTTTCCTCGGCGGATCCTCGCTCTGTCCTGGTGCCTGGTGTGGTTCCTGCGGCTGTTCTTGCAGGCATTACGTCTGGCCCTGATCTGTCTGGCCCTGGTATTTCTGCCCCACCGGTGAGCTCTGAGGACCTGGAGGCACCTGCTTCGGATCTTCGTCATTTGGTGGTTGCGGAGGTGCATCCACAGCCAGTTGCTTCCGTGGAGATGTTGGGTGATGCTGTAGGGGTGGTGCCTGCTTCTCCTGCAAACGGACATGTGCTTCCCAGGGCTGTCGGGGCAATTGTGTGTGAGACACCCCCCCCCCCACCTCCCCCCCCCGCCCTTTACCTCGTCATCTCTGGTAGTTTCCTCGTTCCCACGTGCCCCTTCTCCTGCGCCGGTTCTGTCGTCCCTGCTGGGTACCTCCCATGTGCTGAAGTCTACCCTTTCGCCTGCTGTGTCTCTTCCTTCTCCGTTTCTGGTTTACGTGAATGGTACTGGCTTTTTGCCCCGCATTGTTGAGGCTACTGTTCTGCGTGATCGTGGTGCCCTGGCTTTGGGGCCGCCTGCCGATGGTTCTTCTGGGGCACTGCTTGCTGGGGGTGACAGTTCCGACGATCAGCGGCCTCTTTTTAAGCGTCGTTGTTCGGCTCGGGCTGCGTTACCTCACCGGACATGGGCTCAGGAGCGTGATGCGATGGATAATAATGCTGTGGACGACGCTGTGTTGCCTCCTGTGGTGCCTTCTGTGTTGGACACTATGCCTCCTGCTGGTGGCTCCCCTCAGTGGGCGGTTGCCCCTGATGATCGCGACCTGGTAGTGGTGTTGTCGAAGGATGTGCGACGGGGGGGGGGCCTGTGCTCCTGTTCCGATTGGTGGGGTCACTGGGGCGCCTTTGGAGCAACCTTCCGCGGGGCTCGGTGCAGCGCCCGGCGTCCAACGAAGTGCGTGCCCTAGTGGGCAGGCCGGTGTGCGGCCCACTGTGCAGGCTGGTGTGCTTCCAAGTGTGCAGTCCTGTGACCGGCCTCCTACGGGGAAACCCTTACCTTTCGTCCTCCCGACTGGAGAGGTGATCGACAGATCTAAAACATCTCTGTGTTTTCAATTTGATGACCTGGTACGTCCTGTTCCCTGGTGCCCTTCTACCATCTGGGTTCCGCGGGCGCAGTGTTTCATCCTTGGCGTGCCGGATTCGATGCCTCGGCCTACTGCGACTCCTGGATGTCCGCTTACTGAAGACGACCTAGTTATTTGGGAGGCTTACTGCTTACGATTTTCGGCTCAGGAGTACCCGGAGAAGTATGAGTGATTCGTGTGGTTGGTTTCTGTCTGTGTTGTGCGTGTTGTTTTCCCTGTGCTTCGTGCACAGGTGGGTGTCCTTGTCTGTGCGCGTGGGGGGGTGTGGGTGTTTGTTTCTGGCTCCTGCGTGGCCTGGATTTCTTTTGTGCTTTGCCTTTGTTCTGTATGGGTGTTTGTGTTGTGGTTGTGTGCGGTTGTGGGTGTTGCTGTTCCGTGTGTTTATCGCATGGGTTGTGTGTGTGTGTGTGTGTGTGTATGAGTATTTCTTTGTCCCTGAAATTGATTTATTCTTTGTACATATTTGATGTTATTTATGTTCTTATGTAAAGTTTTCGGATTTCCTGTTTATTTTGTTTGCTGGTGTCCTCGTGCTTTTCTTGTATTTTTTTTGTATTTTTTGTACATTTTCTTGTATTTATGTCATTTATTTGTTGTGCATTGTATGCATTCTTTGTCCCATGCTGTTTGTGGGTTTCTTAGCTCGTCTCCTGTGTGCTTTTCTGTGACCTCTTGTATGTATTCTGATGTTTGTTTCATGGCGTTTACTTTGTTTCATGTTCAAGCGCGATTGACTGTCTTTATGTGTTGTTTTGCAATTGTTACCTGTTTCTGTACTTTGATTTTTTTATATATAAATAAAACAATGTACGTTAATGACATGTTTAAAGGAGTAGAGTCTTATATGTCGATGTTCGCAGATTACGCAAAATTAATGAGAAGAGTTGTGACAGATAAGGATTGTAGTATCCTCCAAAAGGACTTGAACAGGTGGCGGTGATGGTCAGAAAAATGGTTAGTGGAGTTCAACACAAGCAAATGTAAAGTTATGGAATGGGATTAGGTGATAGGAGACCAAAATGACAATACACAATGAAGGGGAACTGCCTACCTGTGACGACGCGCGAAAGAGACCTGGGCGTGGACGTAACACCTAATCTATCTCCTGAGGCACATATAAATAGGAAAACGACAGCAGCGTACTCTACACTGGCAAAAGTTAGAACATCATTCAGAAACCTAAGTAAGGAGGCATTTAGGACGCTTTACACTGCTTACGTGAGGCCAGTCTTAGAGTATGCCACTTCATCATTGAGTACCCATCTGAAGAAACACGAGGAAACTGGAAAAGGTTCAGAGGTGTGTAACGAGACTCATCCCAGAGTTACGAGGGATGTGGTATGAAGAGCGCCTGAAGGAATGAACCTTACGACAATGGAAAAAAGAAGGGAGAGGGGGGGAGGTATATGATAGGAACATATTAAATACTATGGCGGATGGACAGAGTGGAAATGAACAAAATGTTCGAACTGAATACTAACAGAACCAGGTGACATAGGTAGGAGCTAGAAACTCAGATAAGTCACAGAGATTTTAGGAAGTTTCTTTTAGCGTGAGAGTAGAGGAAAATATGGAATAAGCTTAAAGAGCAGGGTGTGGAGAGCAAACTCAATTCATAACTCTAAAACTAGATATGATTAGGGAAATTGACAGAGGTCTTTGCTATAAACAACCGGTGGCTAGAAAGGCGGGAACTAAGAGTCAATGCTCGATGCTGCGGCACAAATAGATAAATTCAAATAGGTGAGTATACACACAGACTGTTTATCAGCACAAGATGGCAAGAGTCACTACAGCAGGCTCCAGGAGGCAGGAGTCACTGCAACAGGCTTCAGGAGGCAGGAGTCACTGCAGCAGGCTCCAGGAGGCAGGAGTCACTACAGCAGGCTCCACGAGGCAGGAGTCACTACAGCAGGCTCCAGGAGGCAGGAGTCACTGCAGCAGGCTTCAGGAGGCAGGAGTCACTGCAGCAGACTCCAGGAGGCAGGAGTCACTGCAACAGGCTTCAGGAGGCAGAAGTCACTACAGCAGGCTCCAGAAGGCAGGAGTCACTGCAGCAGGCTCCAGGAGGCAGGAGTCACTACAGCAGACTCCAGGAAGCAGGAGTCACTGCAGCAGGCTTCAGGAGGCAGGAGTCACTGCAGCAGGCTCCAGGAGGCAAGAGTCACTACAGCAGGCACCAGGAGGCAGGAGTCACTATACCAGGCTCCAGGTGGCAGGAGTCACTGCAGCAGGCTCCTGGAGGCAGGAGTCACTATACCCGGCTCTAGGAGGCAGGAGTCACTGTAGAAGGCTCCAGGAGGCAGGAGACACTATAGCAGGCTCCAGGAAGGAGGAGTCACTATTGTAGTTTCCAGGAGGTAGGAGTCACTATAGCAGGCTCCGGGAGGCAGGAGTCACTGCAACAGTCTTCAGGAGGCAGAAGTCACTACAGCAGGCTCCAGGTGGCAGGAGTCACTGCAGCAGGCTCCAGGAGGCAGGAGTCACTCTACCAGGCTCCAGGTGGCAGGAGTCACTGCAGCAGGCTCCAGGAGGCAGAAGTCACTACAGCAGGCTCCAGGAAGCAGGTCACTGCAGCAGGCTCCAGGAGGCAGGTCACTACAGCAGGCTCCAGGAGGCAGGTCACTGCAGCAGGCTCCAGGAGGCAGGTCACTGCAGCAGGCTCCAGGAGGCAGGAGTCACTGCAGCAGGCTCCAGTAATATCATATTACCTAAGTATTGGGAACAGGTTAAGGGCTGAGGGCTTTATGTAACTTGTATTCCAGGTTACATAAAAGTATAGGGAAGTTTAAAAGTAAATACGATACAAGTCATAAGTGAAATGAGTAAAAATTCTGTGTTGGAAAAGTTTGTATTCTACAACAAACGATCGTCAAAAACAAAGATGGCCGCCACCACGGGGAAGGTAAACACACCAACAGAGGTTGTTTCAAAGGATTCTCGCCACAAGACATAGTGAAAGGTGGGTTTCTTGGCAGGTTAGAAATAATTGAAGATATGCCAAACAAGTATGGAGAAAAGTACTTGAATTAAAAGAAGAAAATGGAGCTCTCAGACGGGGGTTTCGCCATTAAAGGAAGTATTCAGTAAGGTAAGAAAATTATTACCTTAACGGGCAAGGTAAAGATTTAGGATTAACAAATCAGGAACTAGTAAAAGATAATGAGATCTGGAAAGTGAAGAGTGTTGAATTTGACGAAATTAACAAGAAAATAGACTCATATGGTGAGCAACTCCAAGAAAACTAAAGGTCAACAGAGAGTTAGGCAAGGATATGCAAGAAGAAGTTTTATGACAACTCGCGTAGAGGAGGTTAATAATACTAGAGAAGTAAAAAGAGGAGATTAAAGAGACGTATGCACGAGTGTAAAGAGAAAGAGACGACCAAGGAAGTGTGTTTGCAAGTCAAAACCTGAAATCACTAAGAAGAAGCAGAAGTTAGGCAAGTAATTAAGAACGAATTGTTACCAATAGTAGATCAATACAAAACACTGCAGATAGAAGTAAGTTCCTAATAATTTTCCGGCATTTAGAAAAGGAATTAGTATCCAGGGTGGACAAAGCACCAGAAGAGATGAAACTCGTAGAGAAAATAGTAGGTTTATGAGAAAGTCTAAAATCAAAGGACAATGTCATTAATTTTAAGTCGATAGAAAAAGACGTGAAAGACAAGAACCGCCTCTTAAGAGTGACCTTTAATGGAGTGAAACAAATGGCCGAAGTGCTTAAAAATACCAGGAAGTTCCAGAGTGATGATGTTGGCAAACTTTGGTCAATAAGACAAGACCTCTCAAAGGAAGACAGAGAAAAGCTGAAAACAAATCTCGATGAAGCGAAACATCTAAATAGGAATAGAAATGAAGATTTTTTCTACCAAGTGTTAGGGACGGGAAACCTAATAAAATGGTACATAAAACAAAGCAACAAAATCATTAGAGGAAGTGGGAATAAAGGACAAAGAGAAAGAGAACACATTCTAGTATAAAACTCGAGAAGTTGATATATAGGCATTGCAGGTCTGGAATCAGGATGATAAACTGATAATCGTAAATGCCTACAGCCCACCAGAAACACATGGACAAAGGAGGAACTGGATGACAAACGAGAGGGCCTCATAATGGTCATGAAAGAGATTGTAGTAAGGGCAGCAGGAGATAAGTCACGATTGTTGGTACTTAGGGACTTCAACTCGAATGGAATAGACTGGGAGGCCTATGAGGCAAGAACGGAGGACATTTGGACAGGTAGAGTTGTAAACCTCATTCTAGAGACATTCATGTATCAACTCGTCTAGTTCCCATTTGACATCCCTTTCCCACATTCCCAAAGGAATGAGGGATGGGGATGTTCCGTCAATACTGTATCTAATATTCCCCAGGAAAGAAAAGTTTATATTTGACATCCAGTACCTTCCTTCCTTGGGAAAGAGTGATCATGTCCTGTTGGAAATTAAATATGTTTTCAAGAGATTTCTTGAAATTTCATGAGTGGTCACTATGGGGAACATCGAAATTTTATTAACAACTTTAATTGAACAGACGTTATACTAGGCAAGGAAGTAAATGAGATGAATGCCAAATTCTGCAAAATATACAATGTAGGCACACATGCATTCATACCAAAACAGAGATGCACAACCAGAAAACAGGAGGGGTTCGACATTAATTGTGACATGGCCAGAGAGGCAAAAGGCGAAAAAATGGGTTCAATATCGGAATAAGCCTAATCCACAAACATACCAGTACTACAAGCAAGCAAGGAACAATTACGCAGCAGTGAGAAGAGAGGCAGAAAGGAACTTTGAGAAAGGTGTAGCGGACAAATGTAAAACAAACTAATCAAGGTCTTTTCTATGAATTCATTAAACGCAAGCTGCATGTAAAAGATAAAATCCATTGATTGAGAACGGGGAACAGGACTACTAAGTAAGAAAAAGAATTGTGTGAAATACTAAATGAACAATTACAAGTGTATTTGTACAAAATGAGGATTTCAGAGAGTCGGACGAAATACCCATACCAGAGCACGCCATAGAATTCAGAGAGGTATTCAAGACGATGTGGAAAAATTACTCATGGGGGTAGGAAGAAAAAGCGGTTGGACCTGATGGAGTTTCACCTTGGGTGCTGCGAGAATGTGCACTGAGCTGAGCATTCCACTCCAATTTATATTCCAGACATCCTTGTGCACTGGAATTTTAACAGATATATGGAAAAAGGCAAACATAGTACCAATTTAAAAAAAAAAGGTAGTCGAGAGGAACCTCTAAATTATAGTCCCGTGTCATTAACAAGCGTGGTAGTCCAAAACTCTACAAAAAATAGTTAAAGCCAATTGGTTGAACACCTAGAGAGTAATACATAAATAACGGAGAGACAGTATGGTTATCAAACAGAAGTTCCTGCGTAGCAAATCGACTTAGCTTTTATGATAGAGCCTCAGAGATACTACAGGAAATAGGTAGTTGGGTTAACTGTGTCTATCTGGACGTAAACAAATTATTTGATAGAGTCCCACACAAAAGGCTGTTATGAAAACTGGAACATGACTGGAACTGGAGGTGAGCAGGGAGACTTTGACATGGATGAAAAATTGCCTAACTGACAGACAAATGAGGGCAGTAATCAGAGACAATGTCTCTGACTAGAAGAGTGTTACTGGCGGAGTACCACAGGGATCAGTTCATGCACCAGTAATGTTCATCGTCTACATAAAAAATCTACCAGAAGGAATACAGAATTATATGAACATGTTTGCGGTTGATGCTAAGATACTGGGAAAGATAAGCGCAGACGATTGTAATGCACTTCTAATCATCTAGATAAAATAATTGCTTGTTGCATCAAATGGCAAATTAAATTCAATGTGCATAAATGCCATGTTATGGAATGTGGAATCGGAGAAAATAGCCCACATACAACCAACAAATATGTGGAAAGGAATTACAGAACTCCATAAGAACGAGACCTAGCGATGGTATTGTATAGTAAGCAGTCACCAGCGGAACACATAAAAACATTGTGAGAGGAGCGCATGCGTCGCTTTCAAACTTCAGACTTGCATTTAATTAAATTTAACGGGAAATACTAAAAACCTGTTCATGACTTTTGTGAGACAAAAACTGGAATATGCAGCAGTTGCATTGTGCCTAAATCTCAAGAAAGATATAAGAAAACTGGAAAAGGTGCAACGGCATGCTAAAAAATGGCTTCCGGAACTGAAAAACATAGTTACGAGGAGAGACTAATGGCGTTAATCATGACGAAACAAGAAGATATAAGAAAGAGAGGTGATATGCTCACCACTTACAAAATACTAACAGGAATAGACAAATTGACTGAGATGAATTCCAGAAACCAGCAAATTCACGAACAAGAGGACTCAAATTCAAGTTAAGAAAACATAGGTGCCGAAAAAATATTGAACAGATATTTAAAGTATATCTTTGAAAACAGAGTGGTAGATTGTTGGAACAAGCTAGGTGAGAGGGTGTGGGAAGCCAAAACCATCAGAAGTTTCAAATCGTTATACGACAAAATGTCGTATAACGACACGGAATTATACAACATTATAACAACACGACATTAGATGACGTGGTGTCCATCTGGGAAGACGGGATACACAAGTGTAGCTCTCATCCTGCATCTACACCTAGGTAATTATACACACACCACACACACACACACACACACACACACACACACACACACACACACACACACACAAACACACAACATCCCCAGAGCTTAGGGGGGAACCCACAATCAGCTACCCAGTAACACCAAAGGGGAGAGCAACCACACCACCCTCCTCTGCAAAGAAAACCCCCTTACCCCAAACCCTCCCTGCCCCCACTCAAATGCTCAGCCAAATTTCCCTCCCCCCACACCCCATTCCCACCCTGCTACCCCTCCCCTCCTCCTGCCATGTCCCCTTCCCCGTTTTCTCCTGTCCTCACTTCCCCTTCATCCATACCCTCCCTGTCTCCCCCTTCACTTGACCGCCACCCCTCACCCCAGTATCCTCTGTGACCTTGTTATCCACCTCACAAATCGCACACACCCATGGAACGGTTTCCCACCAGCAGAACACTCACCAAGGAGGCGATTTGAGAAGAGACAGAAGAAAGTGAGCCTTAAGGCAGTGTACACTAACATAGATGGAATTACAAATAAAGCAAATGAACTTGGAGAATAGGTACTAGAAGAAAACCCAGACATAATAGCACTCACAGAAACAAAGCTAACGAAAACCATAACAAATGCAGTGTTCCCAAGGACTATTATGTTATGAGGAAGGAAGGAAGAGGTGGTGGTGGTGTAGCTCTGCTGGTAAGAAAAGGCTGGAATTTGAGGAGATGGTTATTCAGGGATGTGAAGGTTTAAGTGACTACATAACAGGTACCATAACAACTGGAAGACAAACAATTATAGTCGTAGTAATATATAATCCACCACCAAATGACAGAAGACCCAGACAGGAATATGATAGAATCAACATGGCCACCATTAACATAATAGAGAGAGCAGCTTCTGTTGCTAGTAGGAATGGATCTGGACTACTAATCATGGGAAACTTCAACCACGGGAAGATAGATGGGAGAACAGAGACCCACAGGAGGACCAGAAACATGCCCAGCTAAGCTGCTGGACGTGGCAACAAGACACTTTCTAAGCCAGCACATCGAGAATGGGAGAAGATGAACCAGCCATGCTCGATCTGACATTTACCCTAAATGAGTGGGATATAAGGAAAGTCAAGATGGAAGCACCCTTGGGAATAAGAGATCACAGTGTATTGAACTTTGAGTACCTGGTAGAGCTAGGAATTATCTCCCCAAAAAAGAACTAGGAAACAAAGGCTGGAAATACCAAAAGGGGGATTATGAGATGAGAAGGTTCCTAAGGGAAACACAACATTTGGGACACAAATCTCAGAGCTACGTCTGTACAAGATATGATGGACTATGTCCCCAAAAGTGTCAGAAAGCAGTAAACAGGTTCATCCCGGCCAAAGGGAAAAATCCGAGAAGCAAAAGAAGAATCCATGGAATAATAGGGCATGTATGGAAGCAAAGGGACTGAACAAAAGGGAGTGGAGGAACTTCCAGAATACCAGAACACCAGAAAGAATAGAGAAATACTAGAGAACCAGGAATGAGTATGTTAGGGTGAGAAGAGAAGCAGAGAAAAATTATGAAAATGATATAGCAAACAAAGCCAAGACCGAACCAAAGCTACTCCACAGTCATATCAGAGGACAACAACAGTGAAGGAATAGGTAATGAAACTTATAACAGGAGAGGACAGGTATACAGAGAATGACAAATATTTGTGTGAAGAGCTAAACAAGAGGTTTCAGGTCATCACAATAGAACAAGGTGAGGTCACTGTGCTAGGAGAAAGGGAAGTAAACCAGGCGGCTTTGGAAGGGTTCGAAATTATGAGAGAGGAGATCAAGAAATTCCTGCTGGATCTGGATGTTAGAAAGGCTGTTGGTCCAAACGGGATCTCGCCATGGGTACTGAAAGAGTGTGCAGAGGCACTTTGCTTGCCACTCTCATAGTGTATAGTAGGTCACTGGAGAGGGAGACCTACCAGAAATATGGAAGACGGCGAATGTGGTCCCAATATACAAAAAGGGCGACGGGCAAAGGCAGTGAACTGCAGGCCAGTGTCCTTGACTTGTATACCATGCAAGGTGATGGAGAAGATTACGCGAAAAAAAACTAGTAACACATCTGGAGAGAAGGGACGTCGTGACAAATCGCCAACATGGGTTCAGGCAGGGTAAATCTTGCCTGACTGGCTTAATAGAATTCTACGATCAGGTAACAAAGATTAAGCAAGAAAGAGAGGGGCTGGCAGACTGCATTTTCTTGGATTGTCGGAAAGCCATTGACAGAGTACAGCACAGTACTCTCTGCTTCTAAGCAATAGGAACCAGAGAGTTATGGTGAGGGGTGAGACCTCAGATTGGCGTGAAGTAACCAGTGGAGTCCCACAGGGCTCTGTACTCGTTCCTATCTTGTTTCTGATATATGTAAATGATCTTCAGCAGGGTATAGATTCATTTCGCTCAATGTTTGCTGACGATGCCCAAAATTATGAGCATGATTAAGACAGAGGAGGACTGCTTGAGGCTTCAAGAAGACCTAGACAAGCTAAAGGAATGGTCGAACAAATGGTTGTTAGAGTTTAACACAAGCAAATGAAATGTAATGAAGATAGGTGTAGGGATCAGGAGGCCAGATACAAGGTATCTTCTGGGAGATGAAATTCTTCATGAGAGAGAAAAAGACTTGGGGGTTGATATCATGCCAGACGTGTCCCCTGCAGCCCATATCTAGAGGATAACATCAGCGGCATATGCCAGGCTGGCCAACATAAGAACGGCATTCAGAAACTTGTATAAGGAATCATTCAGAACTTTGCATTCCACATATGTCAGGCCAATCCTGGAGTATGCAGCCCAGCATGGAATCCATATATATTCAATGATAAGATTTAACTGGAAAAAGTTCAAAGGTTTGCCACCAGACTAGTATCCTAGCTGAGAGGTATGAGCTACGAGGAGAGACTATGGGAATTACACCTCACGTCACTGGGAGACAGAAGAGTTAGAGGGGACATGATCATCACATGCAAGATTCTTAAAGGAATTAATAAGGTAGATAAACACAGACTATTTACCACAAAGGGCCCACGCACTAGGAAACACAAGTGGAAATTGAGTGCCCAAATGGGCCATAGAGACGTTAGAATTATTTTTTTTTTCACTTTCAGAGTAGAAGACAACTGAAATGCATTAGGAAGTGATGTGGTGGAGGCTGACTCCATACACAGTTTCAAATGTAGATATGATAGAGCCCAATAGTGAGCTCAGGAACCTGTACATCAGTTGACTGACAGTTGAGAGTCGGGACCAAAGAGCCAGAGCTCAACTCCGCAAGCACAACTAGGTAAGTACACACACACACACACACACACACACACACACACACACACACCACACACACACACACACACACACACACACACACACACACACACACACACACACACACACAGATGAGGTCAAAAAGCACCTATTGGAGCTGGATGTGAGAAAAGCTGTTGGGCCGGATGGAATCTCGCCATGGGTATTGAAAGAGTGTGCAGGAGCACTTTGCTTACCACTCTCCATAGTGTATAGTAAGTCACTGGAAACGGGGGACCTACCAGAAATATGGAAGACTGCTAATGTAGTACCAATATACAAAAAGAGTGACAGACAAGAGGCACTGAACTACAGGCCAGTGTCCTTAACTTGTATACCATGCAAGGTGATGGAGAAGATTGTGAGAAAAAACCTAGTAACACATCTGGAGAGAAGAGACTTCGTGACAACCCATCAACATGGGTTCAGGGAGGGTAAATCTTGCCTTACAGGCTTGATAGATTCTACGATCAGGTGACAAAAATTAAGCAAGAAAGAGAAGGGTGGGCGGACTGCATTTTTTTGGACTGTCGGAAAGCCTTTGACACAGTACCCCATAAAAGGTTGATGCATAAGCTGGAGAAACAGGCAGGAGTAACAGGTAGGGCGCTCCAGTGGATAAGGGAGTACCTAAGCAATAGGAAGCAGAGAGTTACAGTGAGGGTGAGACCTCAGACTGGCGTGAAGTCACCAGTGGAGTCCCACAGGGCTCTGTACTTGGACCTATCCTGTTTCTGATATACGTAAATGATCTCCCAGAGGGTATAGACTCATTCCTCTCAATGTTTGCTGACGACGCCAAAATTATGAGAAGGATTAAGACAGAGGAGGACAGCTTGAGACTTCAAGAAGACCTGGACAAGCTGCAGGAATGGTCGAACAAATGGCTGTTAGAGTTTAACCCAAGCAAATGTAATGTAATGAAGATAGGGGTAGGAAGCAGGAGACCAGATACAAGGTATCATTTGGGAGATGAATACTTCAAGAGTCAGAGAGAGAGAAAGACCTGGGGTTGATATCACGCCAGACCTGTCCCCTGAAGCTCATATCAAGAGGATAACATCAGCAGCATATGCCAGGTTGGCTAACATAAGAACGGCCTTTAGAAACTTGTGTAAGGAATCTTTCAGAACATTATATACCACATATGTCAGACCAATCCTGGAGTATGCGGCTCCAGCATGGAGTCCCTATCTAGTCAAGCATAAGACTAAACTGGAAAAGGTTCAAAGGTTTGCCACCAGACTAGTACCCGAGCTGAGAGGTATGAGCTACGAGGAGCGACTGCAGGAATTAAACCTCACTTCGTTGGAAGACAGAAGAGTTAGGGGGGACATGATCACCACATTCAAGATTCTCAGGGGAATCGACAGGGTTGATAAAGACAGCTGTTTAACACAAGGGGCACACGCACTAGGGGACACAGGTGGAAACTGAGTGCCCAAATGAGCCACAGAGATATTAGAAAGAACTTTTTTAGTGTCAGAGTGGTTGACAAATGGAATGCATTAGGAAGCGATGTGGTGGAGGCTGACTCCATACACAGTTTCAAGTGTAGATATGATAGAGCCCATAGGCTCAGGAAACTGTACACCTGTTGATTGACGGTTGAGAGGCGGGACCAAAGAGCCAGAGCTCAACCCCCGCAAGCACAACTAGGTGAGTACAACTAGGTGAGTACACACACAACACACACAACACACACACACACACA
>WNGS01003388.1:9159128-9175048 GCA_020271785.1 Procambarus virginalis
CAGCAACTGGGTGTAGCGGCATGAACTGGGTGCGGAGGCATCAACTGGGGTGGGAGGCATCAACAGGGTGGGAGGTATCACCAGGGTGTGGAGGCCGCGGCTGGATGTGGAGGCCGGGGAGAGAGGATCAGCTCAGGTAGTGAGGTGCGGGGGGGGGTCGGTTTGGGGGGAAGGAGTAGTATCGAGTGGGCTATACACATGACACACATATACACATCATATATGTACACCAGGATGTCACTGAGAATATGGGGTTGGCACTGTGTTATATGTATGACACTATAAACTGGGGTTGACACTTGTGGTGGTATGGCACTGAGTATCGAAGTTGGCATTTTGAGATGTTATATATACTATGGACCACTATATAATATGGTATTCACTTTGTATGTCGGGGCCGCAAAGTATACACTAAAACAGACCGAAATTGCTCACTATCATTCACTGAGCCCACGAGGGAGGTGGTGTAGTGGTGAGGGGAGTTTGAAATAACATAATTATATATATATATATATATATATAGATATATATATATATATTATATTATATATATATATATTATATATATATATATTATATATACTTTTTTTTACAGAGTTAAACTAAAGGTATTTTCACGTATATTGCGTTAGACTGTCACTCTGAGCACATTAAAGAATTTTGAAATTAAATTTTGTTAACAGAGTTTGTATAAAAATAATTCACTTGGGGTGTTCTTCGTATTTATTTCATGTATTGCATTAATTATGGAGGCTGTACCACAGCTTGTCATCATTATGTGGTTATACACCAACGTGCAATAGTTATGTTGATTATACCCTAAGCTGCTATAATTTTATGTTTATCTTGCAATACATATTTAGCTACATTGATCATAATAGAGCTTAATGATGGCTTTAATTATGTTGAATTGTAACTTAGTATATTTCGGATTTCTGAAGAACAATTTTCACTCTTGAAGTTAAATTAATAACTTTTATTTGTAGATCAAACCAATAGATAAGACCAGGCAATAGTTGGTCTGTAGATCAGACCAACTCAGTAACGGATAACATTTCTTTATATCAGCAAACAAATAAAGCAAATGAAGAAATAAATGTTTTATAAATTGACAGTAATAATATTATTTCATCTAGAAAATATATATATATACCTTTACAATGAGCCTGATAAATATAGAAACCCTAATATATAAGCGTATAAAAGACACGCAAAAAACATCTACAAGTCTTATTAAAACCATTTTTATCAGCTTTTTTTTTTTAGAAGTTTAAACATAGTGAGAGAAGCAGGTCTCATACGCTGGTGATAAGAGGAGAGAGTTGGGGCGGCTGGGCCACCGAGCACATGATCCAGGGAGTTACCTAAGCGTTTAAAAGTTGGCGCGCTAAAAAAACTGCCTCGTAAAAACAGAAGGACGGCGGCTGCGTTAGCTATAATGACCTTTATTATTCAAGAGCTTTAGGGCGAGAAGGCCATAAATTGGCGGCGGGCGGTAGGCTTATATTGAGAGCTTTTAAGGGCGTTTAGAGTGGTTGACAGACGTGATTTCCAAACTTTCAGCCGTGTCAGGGGTCGTTTGCATGTGTTTACGCTGCGATTTAATAGTTTTTAATCTCTTTAAGCTTGTGTTTGCGACGGGTAATATTCATTTTTTGTTGATCTGTGCTTCATTGCTCATGACGTTAGGTATTAAAGTTTTACGACAATATTTAGGTTCTCGAAAGCATTTCAACATTTAGACAGTTTAATACATGAATAAATTACATATTCAAATAAACATAAAACGTATTTGCAGATATATACCTCTCTCTCTATTTATATAGACCCATACATGTTCATAAACACACACACACACACACACACACACACACACACACACACACACACACACACACACACACACACACACACACACACACACACAGACACACACACACACACAGGGGGGCCAGGTAGCCTGGTGGATAGCGTGCAGGGGGCCAGGTAGCCTGGTGGATAGCGTGCAGGACTTGTAATTCTGTGGCGCGGGTTCGATTCCCGCACCCGGCAGAAACAAATGGGCAAAGTTTCTTTCACCCTGAATGCCCCTGTTACCTAGCAGTAAATAGGTACCTGGGAGTTAGTCAGCTGTCACGGGCTGCTTCCTGGGGTGTGTGGGTGTGTGTGTGGTGTGGGAAAAAAAAAGTAGTTAGTGTAGTTAGTAAACAGTTGATTGACAGTTGAGAGGCGGGCCGAAAGAGCAAAGCTCAACCCCCGTAAAATACAACTAAAATACAACTAAGTGAATACACACACACACACACACACACACACACACACACACACTCTGACCAACAGACCCTTTCTGCCTCTAAGACCCCTGAGGGAAATCATGCCTAACGAACCTGCTGGAGTTCAAAGATTATATTAAAAAAACAAGGCAAAGATGGATAGGAGGATCACATATTTCTGCACTGCTAAAACTTTTTGACAAAAGGTTCTGCAAAAGCATGTACTGCACAATAATGAGATGAAGGGGGGGGGGAGGGAGGGGGAGGAAGTGGAGGACCACTAAAATGGAAGAAGGGAAGGGAACTATCAGGAGAAAGCTGCAAGCTATCACAACTATGTAGCACTTGGAAGGGATCTGGATAAGGATTTGGGATGTGACGGGGACAGAAATGGAAGGGAGAGTACCTAGTAAACTGTAGTCAGAGTCACAGTGAGAGGGCGAATGGCGGACTGGTCCTTATAGATTGTTGCTATTTCATATTAATGTTAATGACCTAACTTTGGGATTAAGTACTTAATGTTGATGTACACAGACGATGCAAAACTCATGAGAAGAGTTGAGGAAGATGACAATTGTAAGTTACTCAAAACAGTCTTTAGTGAAGCTGCTGAGTTTGTTCGAGAAATGGCTACCGCATTTTAACATCAGTAAGTGTAAAGTGATGAAAAGGGGAACAAGTGACCAGGACGGTACACATTGAGGGAAAAAAATATCCAGAACATCTTTCGAGAAATACAAGCTTCTTTTTCCTTTAGTGAAACATTTATATCAGTGTGCACACGCACGTAAGACGAGTCCTAGAATATGCTGCCTCATCGTGCAGCCACAACCCCAAAAACAGGTTTTCAATTCGGCTCATCCAAAAACTAAGAGTGATGGGGTATGAGCAAAACCTGAAAAAGCTAGACCTAACGTCGCTAGAATAGAGTATGGAGAAAGAAGAGATGCCAGAGACATATAAGGTACTTAGTAGGATGGACCAAGTTATAATAGAAATGTTAAAAATGATTACCAGTTAATTAATCAAGAAGGAATTGAAAAAAGCTACAGGAAGGTAAACTATATAGATTGTAAAATATTTTTTTAGCGTAAGGGTAGTAGGAAAAAAGCCTGAAAAGAAAAGAAGTAAATGCACAAGTTATAGACGATGAATCCATTCATAATATATAATGGAGATAAGAAATACAAATTGCTCGGAGTCATTACGTCACACAAACTATTAATGGAAAGACATGTTTCAAGAACTAAAGCTCGATCCTTCTGGAATAAATAGGTGAGCACACACACAAATAAATCACACTCAGAATCACGTTCATAAATAAAACAGGTGAACTTCGAGAAAGGTCACAAGAAGAAAACCCAGACATAATAGCAGTCACAGAGACAAAATTAAGAAAAGTCATTACAATTGCAGTGTTTCCATAGGAACCCTATTTGGTAAGGAAAGACTGGGGAGGAGGAGTTGGAGGAGTGGCTCTTCTGATGACAAAAGACTGGAGTTTTAACAGGATGGCAATACCAGGCAATGATGAGTTCAGAGACTACATAACAGGAACCATGGTAAATGGAGAACAAAAAAACAACAGTAGTAGTATATATAGACCTCACCAAATTACAGGAATACGATAGAAACAACATGGCTATCATTAACATTATAGAGAGAGCAGCTACTGTTGCTTGAAGGATTTTTTTAAATATATATACAAGAGTTTTTACATTCTTGTACAACACTAGCACTCATAATGTTTTGGGCAAGCCCGTAATCCTAATTTTCACACACACACACACATCCCCATGAAGCAGCCCATAGCAGCTCTCTAACTCCCAAGTACATATTTACTGTTAGGTGAACAGCAGTAAATCAGGGTTAAAGCACCCTGAAAGAAATGAGAGTTTTATTAACATCAGGGAGCGAGAAACTGCCATTCTTTCCGCCTCCGTCGGGGATAGAACCCGGACCCTTGTGACTACGAACGCCGAGCGCTGTCCACTCGGCCGTCAGTTCCCCAAATGGATCCAGAATGGTCAAACCACGAGAAGATAGACTGGAAGAATAGAGATCAACATGGAGGACCAAAAACCTGGGGAGCTAAACTACTGCACGTGGCAACAAGAAACTTCCTGAGCCAAAACGTCAAGGTATCCACAAGAATGAGAGAAGATGACCAAGCTAGACTCGATCTGATATTCACCCTGAATGAGTTGTACATGAGGAAGTTAAGTTGGAAGCCCCCATGTGAATGAGGGACCACAGTGTACTGTCATTTGAGTATTTGGAAGGTCAAGGGCACTTCTCCCCCCCCCCATACCACAAAAGAAAGGGATGGCATACCGAAATGAAAAACTATGGGGAGATGAGAAAATTCCTGACAGAATACCATGGGAAACAGAACTCAGAGCAAAGTCTGAACAAGACATGATGGATTATGTCACACAAAAGTCTCAGGAAACAGTAACAAATTTATCCCGGTCCAAAAGAAAAAAACAAGACAAAAGAGGAATCCATGGTTTAATTGGGCATGCGAGGAAGCAAGGCAATTAATTAAATACAAAGGTGTGAAGGAAATACAGAAAGAACAGAACGCCAAAGAGAAGAGGGGATATACCAGAGGGGCCTGGAATTAATACCTCAGTGTGAGGAGAGTAGCAAAGAGACAATATGAAAATGACATAACATATAAAGCCAAGACCGACCCAAAACTGCTCCATAGTCACATCATGAGGAAATCAACAGTGAAAGAACAAGTGATGAAACTCAAAACGGGTAAGGACAGGCACATAGAGAAAGATAAAGAGATGCGTGAAAAACTCAATAAGAGATTCCAGCCCTTCACAGAAAGACGAGGAGAGGTCCCTGAAATAAGAGAGGTGGCAATAAACGAGGCAGTTTTGCTAGCGTTCGAATTTACCAGAGAAGAGGTTAGAAAGTATCTGTTGGATCTGGCTGCGAGAAAGGCTGTTGGACCAGACGGCATCTCTCCTTCGATACTAAAAGAATGTGCAGAAGCACCTTGCTTGCCACTCTCCATGGTGTATAGTAAGTCAGTGAAAAAAGACACCTACCAGACATATGGAAGAGAGCTAAAGTACTCCCAATTTACAAAAAGGTGACATATAAGGGGGGTACTGAACTACAGGCCAGTGTCCTTAGCATATACATACCATGCAAGATCGTGAGAGCAAATCTAGTAACACATCTGGAGAGAAGGGACTTTGCGACTCACCCGAACATGGATTCAGTAATGGCAAATCTTGCTTCACTGTCAACGAGAATTCCACGACCAATTGGCAAAGATTAGGCAAGAAAGATACGAGTGGGCAGGCTGCATTTATATCAATTGTTGGAAGCCTTTTACACAGTAACCCCCATAAGAGGCAGGTGTTTAAGTTGGAGAAACCGGCGGGAGTGGCTGGTAGGTGCTCCAATAGATAAGGGAGAAAAAAGGAAGCAAAGAGTTACTGTGAGGGAAGAGACCTTGGAATGGCNAGTTATATTGTGACGGTGTTCCCACCCTTCTAATTCTCCCACGCCTGCTGTAAGAGTCATGTCCACTATTCTCGAGCGTTCTCTACATTGCAGGCATCAATTGAACATATGTGGGAGAAAACAGTATTCTCGATGAGCCGAGAAATTTGCGAAAATGTAGTATTTTGGCCTGTGGGATAGGCCCTTTAGGGAGCCAATATGGCGCTGGCAAGTCTGTTCTCCCGCCAAAACTGTGTGACGTCAGTGGCGCCAGATTGGTCACCGTCAGCGACATGGCACTGGGAGCCAATGAAAACCAACTTTGGGAAAAGTGACGTCACATAGGCATAGGGGGTCCGCCCGTGTTGGCGCCAGGCGACATCAGTTTTCACGACACGTCCGAGAGGTAGGACGCGCGATCGGTCATCCTGTCAGAGTGACGGATTTACCGAACTCCGGTGGATTTAAGCGTCTCCAGTTGTTGGCACGCACTCTGTGAGGTCTTCCTGCAACCCAGAAGTGGCTCAGATAAGGAATTGACAGAATATTGAGCAACAAGTGCTCAGGGACAGGTGTGTTGCAAGAAGTGGGCCGGGCATCGACGTGTGTCGTCGTTGGCAGTTCACCAGTATAAGAGACAGCTTAGTGGCCGGGCCACCCACCGTGAGTGAACCGGGTTGACAGCCTTGTCAACCAGGTTGAACGTGTGATCGACGATCCTGTCAAGTTTGACAGTAACCCACCTTCGTGGAACCCTACGAGTCAACAGTTGGATGCAAGCACGTCGAGAAGTCTTCCCAAATACCTAGCGATATATCTAGACGACGAGGGAATTGACAGTGTTGTGAGCTTCAAGTGCTCTGAAGTCGGGTGCTGTGCGTGTGAAGCTTAAGCAGCATCGTCTGGGACGGCTGGTAACTTCACAGTGACTTCGTAGTGGTGAGAGGCAGTTCCTCTGGGAGTACAGTGACAAGAACTAATTGGGAAACGTGCGACGACCGCCGAGACGTAGGCTGGCTGCCGTAGTTGGGAGGAAAGTTGACGGCCAGGAGACCGACTTCAACCCTGCGACGTACTGTAGAGGAAGGAGCACGGACCTGCTGTGTACAGAAGCGGCGAGACGCGACATCCTAAGGCGTGGGGCTTGTGTTTCTGGATGAACGAGGCGAGAGCCTGGACCAGGAGCTACAACCCAACTGTCATCCTAGATAGGTGAAGTAGGTGTTTACAGTTACCCTCCCATTTCCCCTTTAGTTAGCTATATATATTCTTGTCAGGATATTTTATATGTCGTGAGCAAGTCTCACTTGAGTTTAAGTCACAGAGAGCACAGTATGTGGTGAGGCTACCCAGAGCGCTCACAGTATCAGTTTACATATATATCTATGTGTGGGTGTGTGCAAGCACCAAGATTCATCAGAGAATTTACTGTGACTATTATTAATCTCCAGTGAGTATTATTAATATATATATTGGTAGTAAACCAGATATTGGTATTGATCTCTATAATCTATTGATATAAATGCCTGTGGATTGATCTCTATAATCTATTGATATAAGTGCCCGTGTGTTGATCTCTCTATCGATATAATATAAATGCCCGTGTGTGATCTCTATGATCTATTAATATAAATGCCTGTGTATTGATCTTCATGATGTATATATATATAGCCTGACATTTATTACTGATTTATATATGACATGCCTGTGTACTGAATAATATCATATACGTGAAGTGATTGCCAGTGATATCTCTTTAGAGAAGTATAGATATAAAGAAAAGTTCAGTGATCAAGTGAGTGCATTCACAGTAAATATTATTAAGAATAGAGTAATCTTTTGGTACGGTGAAAAGTCACTGTGAGAGTATTGTGAATAAGATGTTGATCGTGAGGCCAGTGAAATCATAAGTAAACCATGTGAACGTTGAATAGTGTTTTGGAAAAAGTTAAATAAACGGGGATCGTGACAATTAGAAAACAAGTACTAGTCTGTTCCCACGATCGCGAGGGTCCCGGTCAGCTGAGTCTGACAGGTGACGCGTGCGCGGCCGATGTTACCATATCGGTGCGCTCTAGAATATTATGCTATGAATGGAGCAATTGTCATATATTAATCCTGATACATTGATGCATATATATTTCTCGTTGTCTTTTAAGTAAAATACCAAAACTCTTTGGTGTTTGATATCATCCCCTCCATTTATCTTGTGACCGTGTAATGATGTAAAGTAGAGTGACCTGCCTGATACTATATTATTGGAATTTGCTCTTGCCACAATTACACCTGACCACTGCAGTGTTACTGGACACAAGAAAACCAGTTGGCGACCTTGAAGGCTGTGTAAGAGTTCGGTGTCGGGGTGGGCCACAGATTGAGGGAACGATCTGTGCTCTCACTCATCTTATAATCTAAAGGCCGGTTGTGAGATCGACTGGGATACTCTCCGAGGCCAGCAGTGGAGCCTAGAGGATTGAGGGAAGACCCGCCGAACGACGGTGAGTAAGGGTTATTGTTGGAGCAACCACCTGGAAAGGAGATCCAGTCTATGTTGCTTTAACCCTTCTATTACGAGAACACCGTGAAACCCCGACAATATACTACTATGTTCGACTGCTGAAAAGGGTCTCAATTGGCTTATGGCTGTCTTTAATGAGAAGGTCGGTGGTCTTCTTTATTTATAATATAGACGATGGTTTAGTTTTTGTTAGGGGGTTGTGCTTTATACTCCTTTTTATGGATTATTAATTCATCATTCTTTCATCTTTCTTATTTTCACTGTGCATGGTTGATTTGTAAATAATTATATTTGAGGTGTTGTGGTTTATGTTCTTGGTTCAGAGTTGTTCCACCGGTCCAGGTGTCGTCTTATACTAATGTTTATCTCATGGATATTATAGGCATTGTTCACCAACACTTGTGTTATCCTTTCCAATTCCCTACTCACTTTGCTCCATTCAGAGTATTGGGTTAGGGCTCGATGAATATAAGTGTTGAGAACACTGGCTTTCAGTCTTTGGGGCTCTCACTTCTACCTTTCAGGCATAAGCCTCTGTAGGCTTGGTATATACGCAGATGATTAAAATCTATTTTGTTATAATACATCCAAGAAAGGCAGACTACTAGTGTTACTATTCTCATGGGTGAATCTGACTCCTCTTCTCTTTCACTCTCTCTAGATAGTTTTCGGCCCAATTAGTTCTACTAGGTCTTTTACTATGACAAATATGGCGTCGACATAACGGCAGTATCCGCTTGGTTTTAGCCTGGTACAACGGCAGTATCCGCTTGGTTTTAGCCTGTACTGAAGATCTTTCCTCGTTGATGAGAGAGGTGAAAAGCCACCGATGAAATAGCCATCTCTCAGAGGATGGCTATGGCTACTCTATTTGTAGATACATGTCTCCTTGTGGACTGATGAAAGGAGCTTCTTTGTGTATGCCTTGAGAAGACTCTTCAAGTGGGGCTCGGGTATGTCTAATTTGGGGGGTGCTCTCGTCTCTGTATACTCTGCCCAGGATCATTTATATGGTTGTGGTGTCGACCGGGACGTTGGTAATAGGAACAATCAAGACTACACAGGCCGAAGGAATAATTGCTTCACTAGACATTGAATCCTTTATCTACAACGGCCCGGTTGGCACCGATATACAAATGATGGTTCAACCTTGAAACGAGCGGACGTCTGGACTACTCCACCGCCTGGGAGCCGCCAGATCACGTTCTCTTTTGCTATTTTGGATTTGAATCTGCCGTTTGCCATCCCTAGTCAACGTCCGCTTTGTAAGACGCCTAGCGCACATATCGCCTTGGGTCACAGGATAGTTGATAGATTGTTTAACTTTTCTCTGGCAGGTTCTCCCGGCGAGGTGGACGGCTTGGCCGAGAGGTGCCGGGAGTTGGCGGGGCTTGGTGGGCTCCTGGTGTGCCCTCAGCCGTGGTGGGCGGCTGGCATCTGCTCTGCCGGAGGACACCGGATGACTTTCGCGTTTTAGTTGGAGGCCAAGTTTATGGTTTTGCTGCCCATGTTATCTGTGAGGGCGGGGCCGTGCTTGTCACCCTGAGGGACTCCTGGGGCTCCCAATCATCTGCTCTCTGTGCGTTTCTTTGCCGCGAGGCATCTTAAATTCTAGTGTTACGCGTTATTCCTTTTGTCATTAGGATTTAACTCTATACGGCTCGCGATTAACTCTTCACGGGTACACGAGGGCGCATCCGATCCCATGATCGTCGTCTCCCTTAATTCAATAGCAACAACATATTCAATGATAATTGACAGAGTATTATTAATTGTAGATTTCAAGAAGATTTTTCGCATCTTTGATTTTTGTTGCAACTTCTGATTGTGTGCAGCATTTATAATTGTTTTTAAACCAATTCTTATTTGTTTCAAAGCTTATTACACGCACTCAAGTCCATCATTATGTGACTCATATATAAATACTTTTGTATGCTCATATTATGTGTAGTATATCTCTCAGTATTGGTAACTCATTTGTCAGTATGTGCAGCACATCTCTATGTATTTGTTAGATATTCCTCAGTATTTGTAGCACATCTCTCAGTATTTATAGCATATATATTTGAATTTATTGCTATCTCTTAGAATTTGTCGCACAGCTCTCAGTATTTGTAGCGCATTTTTCAGTATTTGTTGCACATCTCTTAGTATTTGTTGCACTTCTGTCAGCATTTGTTGCATATCTCTCAGTATTTGTCTGCGCATCTCTCAGTATTTGTAGCTCATCTCTCAGTACTTGTTGCACAACTCTCAGAACATATACCACATCTCCCAGTAAATGTTGCATATCTTTCAATGTTTGTAGCACATCTCTCTGCATTTGTTGCATACATCCTATTGATGTTTTCTTTATATGATTTCGGGGTTTAGCGTCCCCGCGGCCCGGTCCTCGACCAGGCCTCCTCTTTATTGCACACCCCCTGGAAGCAGCCCGTAGCGGCTCTTTAATTCCCAAATACCTATGTACTGCTAAGTGAACAGATGCATCAGGGTGAAAGAAACTCTGCCCACTTCCGCCTCCACCGGGGATCGATTATACCCGGAACCTCAGGACTACGAATCCGGAGCGCTGTCCACTCAGCTGTCAGGTTCCTGTATATCTCAACATCTGTTGCACATCTCTCAGTATTTGTAAAAATTGACAGAAACCTTTCAGTATCTGAAAAAGTAGCACGGACTTTTCTGAATATGCAAGATTTGTTGGGCAGAGAAGTTGTGATTATGAATTTAAAAGTTATAATAATCATATACGGAACTTTAACTTGAATTCACTGCCTTGTAAGAATAGAATTGGTTTAAATTAATATGTAATTTAATTTTATCAGTCCTCTCTCTGTGTGTCTGGATTACAGAATTGTGATATTTCATCATTTTCATTTTGAAAAAGTACGAAAAATAACTGGCACCATTCATCCGGCCTTCACACTTGACGAACACGATATTTGACGCCTTCAACCTGAGCATCCAAATTCTATGGGTTTTAGTGATACTAAAAACACCTCGTTACTGACACTACCTAGTACGAAGAACCATGGGACTCAGTAGATTATGTTCTGAAGCCAGTTTAAACTTGTCGCTGTTCAACTTTATTCCTCAAATGTTAAGGACAAAAAAAAAAACACAGGCAGAAAACACAAATTTATTTATATATAAATTTTGGCTCTAGAGCATCCATATCACAAAAAACTACTCAATAATAGTCTAGAAGTTATGCTAGAAACGCAAGGATTAGAGCGAGTGACTTTCACGGTGTCAACAATCGTGGCTATTGTTACTTGCTTCATCAGCAGCATCATTACAGTCGACAAATTATTGCTAAATGCTTTTTTATATACACAACCGTGTCTAGGGAACAGGTGGTCTAGAGAGAGAGAGAGAGAGAGAGAGAGAGAGAGAGAGAGAGAGAGAGAGAGAGAGAGAGAGAGAGAGAATGAGAGAGAGATGGGAAGGAGGGAGACATGCATGTGGATGCTTCTTGGTATTATCACTCCCAGTGAGTCATCCACCAGTCATGTTTGCGCCAACACTGAGGCAATCATCTCTGTTTATATCCACACTGAGTCCGCCAGCTGTGTTTATATCCACACTGAGTCCCCAGTTATGTTTAAATCCACACTGAGTCCACCAGCGATGTTTATACCTACATAGTGTCCTCCAGGGATGTTTTAACTCACTATGTGTCCACCAGATATATTTACTCTCTCACGAAGTGTACAACGATTTTTTTTGAAAACATAAGGGAGGTGTCCAGTGATGTATATACCCACAAGGAGGTGTCCAGTGGTGTGTATATACCTACACGAAGGTGTCCAGTGATGTATATACCTACAGGGAGGTGTCCAGTGATGTATATACCTACATGAAGGTGTCCAGTGATGTATATACCTACAGGGAGGTGTCCAGTCGTGTAATACCTACAGGGAGGTGTCCAGTCGTGTAATACCTACAGGGAGGTGTCCAGTGATGTATATACCTACAGGGAGGTGTCCAGTGGTGTATATACCTACAGGGAGGTGTCCAGTGGTGTGTGGTGTATATACCTACAGAGAGGTGTACAGTGATGTATATACCTACAGGGAGGTGTCCAGTGGTGTATATACCTACATGAAGGTGTCCAGTGATGTATATACCTACAGGAAGGTGTCCAGTGGTGTATATACCTACATGAAGGTGTCCAGTGATGTATATACCTACATGAAGGTGTCCAGTGATGTATATACCTACAGGGAGGTGTCCAGTGGTGTATATACATACAGGGAGGTGTCCAGTGGTGTATATACCTACAGAGAGGTGTCCAGTGGTGTATATACCTACAGAGAGGTGTCCAGTGGTGTATATACCTACACACCTCTTCAAGTCCTAAAATACAACCCATCCTCCTACTTAGCAAGTATATTTGGTAACTATGTGGACCATCGTTCAAATATTGACGTAGAGGACAATTAGATAGTACAATTTGGTACTATTCACTACAGAGAGTCCGGAAAAAAATATAGTTAAAAACCAAGCTTAAATATTCTTAGGTCTAGTATAGCACATATGTATTAAATGAGGCCTCAGATGACATGTATTAGGCCAAGGATGGTTAGGTTAGGTTAAGTTTTATTAGCAATATAAATACAAAACGTTTTCCAGTTTGTCCACATTTGATAAGACCAAATTCTCAATTCTAATTGTCCATTACGTCAATATATATGTACGATGGTGCACATCGTTAACATAAGTACTAACTAAACAGGAGGATGGGTTGCAATATGTGTGCAAAAGGGTTATGTGCATGCTAAGAGCAATGGTATGGCTTCGTGGTCTTGTGCACTCATGTGAACAGTCCTTAACTGATAATACGTCCAGCTATGATCATTGTGTTTTGCAATCATAGGATAGGAAGCGATGTGAGCAGTCCAACGATGCTCCTACAGCCTTCATTCTTCCTTTGTGGAAGATACTAAGGTCATCAGATGAGTCATCTGTTCTGAGGTAGAACACTATGAGTTGGTGGTAGTGCACGGGAGAGAGAGTTGATAGTGATGAAGTCACTTATCTCTTTCATTTTGGCTCACCTGCGGGTACGAGGTCAGATCACTCCTCATAGTATGAGGTCAGGTCACTCCTAATAGTATGAGGTCAGGTCACTCCTCATAGTATGAGGTCAGATCACTCCTCATAATATGAGGTCAGGTCACTCGACCTCATAGTGTGAGGTCCGATCACTCCTCATAATATGAGGTCAGGTCACTCCTCATAGTGTGAGGTCATGCATACATTACCCTACCTGTTTGGGGAAATTCCACTATCCCAGTTTGATTCGAGAGCTGCTCTTTGATTAGGTCATTGTGAGAGATGTCGTCCTATTCGATTACGCATTTCTGTTGCACGAAGAATCCAGCTCATCAGCCACACTGTTGATGGTATGTTGGCATTCTTTATAGTGGGTCCACGTCGTAGAGACGACCCTTGATTCGGCCAAATCAAAATCTCCAGATTCAAAAAGACGCTTTTACTCATGTGTGAGTATTCAGTTTAGGCCACAAGCAGAATCCCTAAATTGTTTAACTCTTTATAGTTCCTAGGTAGTGTATATAGTCTCTAGAGTGTATGCAGTCCCTATGCACTATAGGGAGTGCCGCTAACCACCAACGTAACTGTGAGTACAGCTGCGAGCCTGTAACAGCTGTCACTGTAATTGTAACACTGTGTTTGTAATCCCACGGAGTGTTTAGTGCTACTGCACAGCCAATTCACCTGCACTAAGGAGCCACGTGCAGCACCTAAGAGGTGAATCTTTAGCCGTAGCTGAGTCGACGTTGTCATCGAATAACAAGCTGAGGAAGGACTCAGTGAGCAAGGAGGTATGGCCAGGTACGTAAGTGTTAAATTGTCACTTATTCTGTGTTACCTAGTGATCTATTCCTCTGAATAGACCACCTGGTTAAAGAAGACTATCTGCGTCTGAAATGGACCGAAATTTGCAATCAAGGCAACGTTTTGCGCTGACAGATCGTACGGCAGTGTGGTAACCCATCAGGCAGCTGCATAGTGTCTGATCACAGGCTCACACATTTACGGTCATTTGTTACCATAGTGTTCTGTGATATATATTGCATCTTTGTGTTAAGTATTTCTTTCACACTGAACAAAATCTGTGTGGCTCGATCTGCACTATTTAATTTGCTGAGACAGGAGTAGACTGGTGTATTTTTATCTACTAATTACAGTGTTAGTGGACCAGCTATATAACAGTGATTATTAGTACCTTGTGGTCCTGCAATGGTCATTTGTTATTGCGCTACGTTTTACAGGAATTTATATCTCTGCATTGTGTACAATTTCTATATTCCTGTGATAAGATATAATTACTGTACCTAATTCGCGTTTTTGCCTGACAAATGTGTTACAAGTTTACTGACGATTACTAGTCAATTTCCCGATGTGATTCAACCTGCCCTACTAATAGAACGTCGCATTTTGACGTTTACTTTATCTAAAGCCAAATATTGTTGTACTAGCAAATGGCAGTGGCTCGCGAAATTGATATATTGCCCCGTTTTCTATTTTGGGTCCACTGTTAGGTTAGAATAAGACTTTAGTACGACGGTTGCTTGATGATGGGAAACCTTAGGAGGATGAGGCTGTGTGTATGCCAGTGTCAATGAGCGTAACCCACGAGTGTGTTCAGTGAGACTCATTCGGTGGTCTTACGAGTGGTGGGAGACACGTTCCCTGGCTGGCTCTTGTGGCAGTGATACTCTTCTTCAACGTAAAGGAACGTATGTAATAGTGATGTATTATTATAATGAATTATTATTTAGTTATATCGGCTTTCACTCGAACCTTTTTTCCCGTACTTCTCTCACACCTGACTCACTAAAAGACTCCCTGATTCACTTAATGATCCTTGACACCATCTCGAGGGTAGAGCTGCTTCAAGCCTTGTACCAACTAACAATTGATGAGAACCTCCGAGGTGTTTTTAAGTCCTCTAGCGACTGTCGTTAGGGTCGGGCGACGACCATGACTACGATATCATAGTGGACGTAATCATTACTTCGTGGTACTATGTCAGCCACTGTCGTGTCTTGTCTTGGCTGTTGGCTCTTTGGGTGACTCAACGAGGATCTTGCAAGAGAGAGGAGCAATTTAAAATCCTTTATGAGAACCCAGGCATCAAGCCTATATATATATATATATATATATATATATATATATATATACATATATATATATATATATATATATATATATATAAATACATACATATATATATATATATATATATATATATATATATATATATATATATATATATATATATATATATATATATATACATATATATATACATATATATATATATATATATATATATATATATATATATATATATATATATATATATATATATATATATATATATATATTAGAATATTTTGGTAGCAGTCTTTCCTGTAGACATATGTTGACCAGACCACACACTAGAAGTTGAAGGGACGACGGCGTTTCGGTCCGTCCTGGACCATTCTCAAGTCGCTTGTGACTTGAGACAAGCGACTTGAGAATGGTCCAGGACGGACCGAAACGTCGTCGTCCCTTCAACTTCTAGTGTGTGGTCTGGTCAACATACTTCAGCCACGTTATTGTGACTCTTCGCCTGCCTGTAG